>CAUYQG010145569.1:0-79817 GCA_963574415.1 Tarsius wallacei
AGTCTCACTCCGTTGCCCAGACTGGAGTGCAGTGGCCACTTCCGGTCACCGCAGCCTCGACCTGCTGGGCTCCGGTGATCCTTCAGCCTCAGCCTTCCGAGTAGCCGGAATTACAGGTGCACGCTACCATGCCCGGCTGATGTTTTTGATTTATTGTAGAGATGAGGTTTCGCCTGCCCAGGCGGGTCTCGAACCCACGGGCTCAGGCAATCCACTCACCTCAGCCTCCCAAGGCGCGGGATTATAGGCTGAGCCACCGAGCCCGACTTGCTGGCTAATTTTTTATGCTTGATGGAAACAAGACACATTTTCCTACCCACCAACCAAGAACCAGAATTCCAGGAATAATGGAAGTAAAACTATTCAATGGTTTATAATTCTGTTGTTCTGCTTAGAACACGGAACAAAGAGCCATTACTTGCTACCAATCCCAGCATGGAGATTCCCTACAGAATGACTATGCTGGGAAAGGATCTGACCAGCCACTTCACTGGGAGATGGCATGGAGTGAGAGATGGAAAAGTGATGGCACCTATGGGCTGTGGAGACTTGGTTGAGTCTCGGGCCTCAGTTTTCCCATCTGTGCATGTGACAGAAATACTTATGTCATCAGATGTGAAACTGAATGGGATAACAAGATGCATAAGATGCTTGGCACAGAAGTGCTCAAAATTTAGATCCTTTATTTTCACTTTTTATCTATATTTGTGATCCTATTGTAGGGTTCAAATTTGAACCCGACAAAAAGTCACTCATCTTGTATTCTTCTTCTGGCTTTGAGTAACGTGGAAATTCACTGGCCGTGTGCTCTGGAAGTGAGGGGAGGGGAGGGGGCAGTTCCCCCTTTCCAGGGCTTCAGAGCATCTGCTCAAGGCTCACATCTGGAGTCTACTTCTTAGCATTTGGACCCAGCTTCCATTTAAAAAAAAATTTATTTATTTATTTGAGTCAGAGTCTCACTCTGTCACCTAGGCAGCAATTCAGTGCCACACTCTTGGCTACTGCAGCCTCAACCTGCTGGGCTCAGACGATCCTTTTGCTTCCGATTTTCAAGTATCTGGAACCACAGGCATGCACCACCGCACCTGGTTAATCATTTTAAGGATGTTATTTTCTTTTCACTCCACTTCTTTCAGTGAGTTGAAACAGCATACCTGCTGGTGACTCTGAGTCCTTCATTTCTTCTCTTCCCCTGCTTCCTTTCTCATCTGGATATACCATAAGAATCTCAGAGTTACTGTGTTTAAACACAATGCAACCCTCACTTTGGCAGGCTTTTTCTCTCATATAATGCAGTCATTTGGGTCCCTTCTTCCTCGGGGGCCTCTTCCCACAGCTAGCCCTGCTGGTCACTGCCCCGTCACTGCTTTCACAAGGGCACAAAATCTTCTCCAGATGTCGCCATCACCCCAAAGGTGCTCTAGGAGGCCATTCGTCTCTCAATAGCACATGCTCCAGGTTGAACGCCCATCTGCCATCTTGTTTAGGCAATCACCTAGTTTCCTAGCAAATAAAGTTTAACCCCTTATAATGAAATTCCTAAGGCTACTAAAACAAGTTTCTTCCATCACGACCCCTATAGACTTACACCTACAATTCTCACCAAACAAAGTTGCTCACTGTTAAAAGCACTTTGATTTTGATGTTATTATGACACTTTTCCAGTGCTGTTCCTTTGCATGGAGCATTCTCCTTCCCAGGACCCTCGCCATCAATCCAAGTAAGGCTCAATGTTGTCTTCTCGTGCCTGCTCGCTGATCTACTCTCTCTTACTGGAATTAAGACCTGATTTATTCATCAAACTTTTGTTTTAATATACAAATACATATATTTGAAAAGCACACTTTTAAGTAGGGTGGCTACTATGGATGGCCACCCAGCACCATTCTGGTCTAAATACCACAAGATACATATCCCTGGATTTTGTATCCTCCTGGGAACCTACGGCTGGGGGTTTCTCTCAGTCTCCACATTTGGGCATATTATGCTAGTTGGCTTTGATGCCTCTTTCCTCCATGGATTATCCATACTTTGAGGCTGGGAATGTCTTAATTATCATTGTTCCTTAGCCTCTGGCACATATTTCGTACTCAATAAATATTTACTAATTTCCTAGGTCTCTAGAATTCCAGGCTGACATTTGGGATTATGTTCTAAATGATTAACAATTTCCTGGACAGAAACTGTGTTTATTTATCACAGATGTAGGTGCTCATTATATAGTTATGTCTTTATTTGGAATTTTATAAATGTTGGAAACACCATAAACACTTTTAGAACACTGTGGTCTGTGGGAGGAGGGAAAGGTCGGAGTGAGCACACAGCTCCCATCAGAGTAAGGGCAAACTGTGGGTGAGCAGAAGGGTTTATGAGGAACTGGAGAACGTGGGGTCAGGAGGACACGTGGTCAAAGGAGGTGTGCCTCATGGCCTTCGGGTCAGAATGGTACTAGGGCAGTCACCCAGCCTGGGGCCTGAGGGAACAGGACATACATTAACCCCTGGCCAAGCAGATCTAGGTCCTGTGTGGGAGCAAGTCCCAGTGGGGACTGAGCCAGTGCTGTAGTAAGAGGTGCCACTGGCAGCTCCCTGGTAAAGAGTCACGTATTTCAATGCTGTGAGCAGGGTCTGTGACCCTTGGAAGTAGGATTTTCTCCAGCTCTTCTGGGCATCACCACGCCTGTTTCTTCATTGTCTTCCTCGGGACCTGGTGATCCCTCCACTTCACAGTAGGGAAGTCCTTCAGGATCCTTGTTTAAACTGCCCAAAGCACACTGGGATAGAGTAGGTAGATATTGCCTGACCCTTTGGCTGTCCTGGAGGCTTAGATTGTGCGTACTATTTTAAAAGAGCAAAACGAAGTACTCTGGGAAGACAAAGGAATTGACAATACAGGTGACTTAGGATCTTACACTCTTGCTTCTTCATGTAATTGGGATACTAATAATCTCATACGATGATGAGGTTATGTATGTAAAATGCTCATTGTAATTTTTGGTATTTAGTACATGCCCAATAAATGTTGCCGCTCATTATTAGAGGCCATTCTGAAGTTCTGGGAATACAGGCCGTTCTAGAGGGAGTGAGATCCCTGTAGATGGTCGCTTGTGGGAAATGCAGCCTGGACCTCTGCACTGGTGCAACCCCAAGGCCTCTGGCACTCTTGCTATTTGTATGACCCTACTTAAAAGACTCACAGGATGACTGGAGCAGAGGAGATGACAGCAGCTCTGCAGGGCAGTTGTCTGGGAGGACCACGCGGAGGGCGTGGCACCAGCAGGCCTGGGTACGGCAGAAGGAAAAGAAGGCCTTGGTGAAGGAACAGAGAAAGGGATAAAGATGGCTGGAAAGCAAGAGCTTTGAGGAAAAATTTAAGAAACTTTTTTGTTTGTTTGAAAACAAGAATTCAAAGCTAAACCCTGTTAATGATGGTGAGCTGTGTGGATGCTTCATGGGCATGTGGTGAATACGGTTTCTCTCCTCACTGAGGACAGAAGGAAGTGCAAAGCATTTGAAGGATTTTTTGATAGAGCATCATAGTCCATAAATATTTGTTGAAATGAATTTAGGAAAGTTTCAGGCATTATGTAGAGCTTAGAAAGCACACCACCATTAAAACCAAAAGCAGGGCAAGTACAGACTCCAGGGCGGCTTGGGGTGCTCATGCTTCATTAAGGCTCATCTGGGCATGTGGGTCAACAAGGGGGTGTGATTACGAGTCAGACAGTGCAGGCTTGAGTCAGTTCTGCTACTGAAGCTCTTGGCCTCTCAGTTTCCCCATATTCAAAAATGAGCAAAGCTACCTAGTGATTGGCATGGCTCTGAAGATTGTGAATGACAGCACACTCACCCAAGTTCCCAAAACAGCACCCAGGAGAAAGCTGGTGCTTGGCCACCAGTTCCTCTCTGAAGCTTAGCAAGGGAGCAGTGAACATTGCAGCCTGTAGACAGAATCGGAATGTGTGTGTATGTCCTGGGAGCAGGAGAGAGAAGCACTACAGATACCACTAATGCTTGAAATGGATCCATGCCCCTTAACATGTCAAGGATTATTGCTGTGACCTCACCTCTTACTATAGCCCACAAGGGAGGGGAGAAGATCTGAACTCATATAACTTACTTGATTTGTGGCACAATTGGAAAAAAGAGGCCAATAAATCACTATTGAAGTAAAGTTTTCTTTACAGTTTGCATTTAGGTAACATTATCTTCCTCTTCTTGGGAAATGAACTGTAGAAAAGTAAAATGGAAAGAAGTTTGCTCTACCGGTATTTATGACCTTAAGAATTAATAGGGTTGAACAAGTTTTTTTTTTAACCCGTGGCAGCTGTCTGTCTTTGGTGGCCAATTGACATAGAGCTGCACTTATTTGACTGTGGGCCTCAAGCTTTCTTTAGTGGCTGACTTATGAACTGTTGCCTGAATGCAACACTTTTGCTTAACGATGTGTTCAGCCTCATTTAAATGTCTATGCAAAGGAAGTCTTTACTAGAATAAACAAGACCACAGTGTACTCTACTTTTAAGATACGGGGTTGAATATAGTACTAAAATTTGCCAAAAACAAAATCAAATTTACTTTCCAACTCTATTGACTAAAACCCTGAAATCATTTGCTTCAGAAATGGGTCATAGTCTAAGTTTAAGTTGTATTTTTAGTCACAGGTTTGTGCTATATTAATACTTAATTTCTAAGATGTATGTGAAGTAAATAAAAACATATAAACAATATTATGACTAAATTTACATGATGCCACACCAAAAAAAAAGGATCCGTATAAAAATAGACATTTGGTACTACCAGAAAGGGATTGGCAGTAGCTGGACACTGCCAGGGGAGCGGGGGGTGGCATATCACGTCAATAAGGGTACCTGATCCCAAGCCAGGCAACGTAAGGATCAACGGGAGGCCCAAACTTCACCTGTACGTTGACCATGTATGTACCTGAACCTGAATTGTGCTCCACATCTTTAAAATAAAACAAACATTTAAAAAATAATTATAAAAAGTAATTGTAAATCAATGCAATAATACTTTTTTAAAAAGGAAAAGAAAAACAGACACTTGGTCAATGAAGTGACCAGGAAACGTTCACTTTATACATGTGCAGACACAAATTGCTGAAAGTTCTGGCGCTCAGCCTGTGATCCCGCGCCTTGGGAGGCTGAGGTGAGTGGATTGCCTGAGCCCGCGGGTTCGAGACCCGCCTGGGCAACTTGGTGAGACCTCATCTCTACAATAAATAAAAAATCAGCCTAGCGTGGTAGTGTGCGCCTGTAATTCCAGCTACTCGGAAGGGTGAGGCGGAAGGATCGCCGGAGCCCAGCAGGTTGAGGCTGCGGTGGCCAGAAGCCGCCACTGCACTCCAGTCTGGGCAACAGAGTGAGACTCCAACTCAAAAATAAATAAATAAATAAATAAAATAATGAAAAATAATTATAAATCAATGTAATAATACTTTTTAAAAGAGGAAAAGAAAAATAGACACTTGGTCAATGAAGTGACCAGGAAACGTTCACTTTATACATGTGCAGACATAAAATGCTGAAAGTTCTGGCCATGTGACAGGACTGAGACATTTCTTCTCTAAGATAAAATAAACTCTAATATAAAATGTGCTTGTCATTTTACACTTAATGGGAGTTTATTTAATGTATACCAGGGATCTAACTGGCAATCCTGTTGGAAGGCATAACTCTCCATTTAAACCCCGCAGCTGGTTCTGTGTTGCCTGGTGCAGCTAGGGGAGGTGATATTCTGTGTCCTGCTGCCCTGTCTCCAGTAGTAGCCCCCTACCCCCCACAGACATCCAGCAGTATCTACAAGTAGGTTTGGTTGGTGTGATGGGTGGTGCTACTGGCATCTGATGAGCTGCAGTGCACAGGACACCCCCACAGCAAAGAGCGATCTGCCCCCAAAGGTCCATAGTGCAGAGGTTTTGAAATCCTGGCCAGAGGGTGAGGTGTTTTCATTGACTCTGAAGAATCCTCTACTACATTGCATGCTTCAGTCTTCCTTGGTGGAGTTCACATTTGTGCTTTTCACAAGCATTTGCTGCTAAAACACAGCTCCCAAATGACTGGGATGTGAGCGCAGGAACAAATTACTTGTAGTAGGATTTTAATGACAAAACAAGCACCATGTGAGTTCTGTCCCTAACGTGTCAGCCAGCCAGGTGAGAGGGTCTCACTCTGACCACCAAGATCTGGTTATTCAGGTACAGACAGTGGGCTTCCACTCTGCCAAATCTGTGAGGATGACCTTGCCCTGCGGAGCATGGGGCCATTATTGACTGTTGACATTTGCTTTATGTTTCCTAATTCCCTCCCTCCCTCTCTCCTTCCTTCCTTCCTTTTTTCCTTCCAGGGGACGTGTTTAAAGCAAGACTCATCTGTTTTTGTTTTTGGACTGCCTACCTTATAATCTGAAAGTGAAAGGGGGAACAGGCGACAGATATCTTGCAACTTAGTTGATTTATTTGATAGCTGTGGCATTGTTTTCCATTGTAGGAGACTTCATTGCAAGTTAGTCTCACATTCTTGTCCTTGCCATGGCAATGGCTGTTGGTCTTATCTAAGCCTGGCAAACATTTATTATATGTAGTAGAGTCACATGTGTGGAGGCGATGTATTGACAAATATTATCTCCTTTGACCAAAGCTTTCGTCAGGCTCCTCTGAGTCCTCTAGTAGACTAGGCCTGCCCTTGGCTTCCTTCTCTGTCCTTGTGGAATCCAGTTTGAGTGAGAATCCTGTTAAGTCAGTCTAGTGAAAATCCCCTGCCCCTGGCATCTGGCCACCTGGATTTCCTGTCACCATGGTCAGCCTTCAGCAAGGATCCCATCATGTCAGTTTGTCCAGAACCTCCGTCTGGATGCTTCTCCTGAGTGATTTTCCACCCACTGGCCCCAACCCTACTCCTTGGTTATAAACCCTCACTTGTCCTCCTGGGAGAGTTCCCATTGCAGATTCATTGCCGTGGTCCCAGATACCTCTTAGCATGGCCCTCCCTTGAACAGAATCTGACTTTGCCATCTTTCGCTGTTTGAATAATTGTTTTCTTAAGTAGTACTAAAGTTTCTTTCAATTTCCTTCTAACAGAATGCCTAACAGAATGACTGTTAGGATATAGTCATTCACACAATATTTACTGCATACTAAGTAGTATGAAATGATATCATTTTCTCTCACATATCTGGATTTTAGTACCATGTCTTAGATACCACCCTCTCTTTGGGAGTGACAGTGCCTAGAAAATGTTAAACACGTTTGCAGCATTCAGCTCTGCTTATCCCTGCTTAGAATAAATGTACAGCTTTTTAGGTCAATTCTTTATATTTAAGAGATCAACTTTTAGAGTGGCATTAGAGGGTTGGTTTCTTAATGACTGTTCTCAGGGATCTTACGCTAGATATAATTCTTCTTTTGTTACTCTTTCAATTTAGAATGGAGTGCTGTGCATGCCTTTAGAAATGTTTCTCAATGGAGCTACTTGGACTACAAGAGAGTTATCATGAGAGGAGGCACCGGTACCGGAAACATGAGAGTTTGTCTTCTAGATAAGGCTCCCTTGAGGACAATACTGCTTTATGGTGCTAAGAGTCGATCCTTAATTTTACCAGTGGAGTCAAACTGCGCATGCCCCAGAGTCCAGAGTGAATGATATTCCTATTATTTCCGTGACGAAGAGCAGTTTTGATGAGAAGCATAGCATCTCTACATACCTTCGATGAGAAGCGTAATTGCCAGTGATGTGTCCAGAACCGTCACAGCCAGGGGTGGGGCACCTACAATAAAACGCAAATTGGGTAATTGACTTGACAGAAATAAAACTCCTTGAACAATCAACTTTTTTGTTTTTTTCAAAAAGTAAACTCTCTTTATTGCTTAACCTTGCTACTTGAAAGAGGCTAAATTAAACCAGAAGCTTCTAGCGCATAAACCACCACTACCACACACGGAACTTGGATGACCTTCTTCCTTCCAAGCACAATGACATTTCTAGAGGATCGTGATTTTTGGTAACTCCTTAGGATTCAGAATTCTAGAGAATATGATGCCCTCGGTCACTAGGTCACTAGGCTGTTTACTCTGGAATTGCTATTCCCTCCAAATATCCCATGTTTCCTTCCCACATTACTAATCTAAGTTCAGTGGAGCCCAGTTTCAACAAGGCATGTCATCGTATCAACCCGTATGTGAAGCAAGACTCATAAAACATGTGACCTATGGGTCCGAGAGCATGGTCTCAGTCTGGACTAAAACCCTGGCATTACAAAGCCTTCTCTTACTTGGACTCACCAGGACTCTGGCCAGCATGGGTGGCCCCTGGGTCCAGTGAAGGCAGCAAGTGTCTCCAGACTATGGGAATGTGGCCAATAATCTTTCAGATGGGCACTGTGCACTCAGGCAGGCTTGATTTACCTTAAAATCTTTGTTTCTTTTAACTGACGTGAGCAGAACACAGGAGATAAGTTTAGAGTCACTGGGTCAGACAGTGGAGAGACTCAGAATAGCTCAAGGGTACCTATACTCCTCTGCTTAGATCTGTGTAGGTAGCTCCAGGCAATTTATTTTCTTTTCTCTCTCTTTTTTTTTTTGAGTTGGAATCTCCTCTGTCACTCAGGCTGGAGTGCAGTGGCAGCTCACAGCCACGGCAGCCTCGACCTGTTAGCCTCAGGCAATCCTTCCACCTCAGCCTTTCAAGCAGCTAGAACTACAGGTGAGTGCCACCATGCCCAGATAATTTTTTGATTTAGTGTAGAGATGAGGTCTCGCCAAGTTGCCCAGGCTGGTCTTGAACCCCGGGACTCAGGCAATCCTCTCTCCTCAGCCTCCCAAAGGGCTGGGATTACAGGCTACAGCCACCACACCTGGCCACCAACCAGTTTCTTTATTAAGACTTTGCCATTGCTCTGATGGGAAAGAAGTTTTTCTTTGAAAAGCTTTGTAATTATTGCCCTTCATATAACCTCTTAACTAGGCCATCTCAAGAGTAAGACAGCACTGCAAACACATTTTCACTTTCAGCTATTTCAGTTGCATTTGCACCCACCATGAATGCAAAAATTAAGAAAAAATTTCTTCCTTTCCATTACATTTATAATTCTTCAAAAATGACAAAGTGATTTAGTAAGCAATATTACCACCTAGTAGTAAAACTCAAATCAAGCTCCATGTCCCATCCTTATTAATGAGCAGCTGAACTCTGGTCAAGATCAAGAAACACAATTTTAAAATATCTAATAAATGTTTTCTGCTCCTAGAGATTTCAGTTTGACAGCGATGCTGAGACTTGGGCTTTCTCCGGATCAGGGGAGAATGCCAGGGACTAAAGTAGAAATACATGAAATTGGACTAATTTCAAGTGTATGAATGTTCTATTTCGACACTTGGATATGTAAACACCTTTCAACAACTTGAGGACTAAATTGTCTGTTAGTCCTAAACAAGGAAACATAATTCTAGATCTTGAGGTATAGAAATTGATATTTTCCAAATAATATTAAAGGGTCAAATTCAATTTATGACTGGTTCTGTGGGACAATAGAAAAGTAACCGAGTGAAAAGACAGAAGAGGAAGCTTCCATGTGCACCTATCAACTACCCTTGAGCAGAGTGGAATGGGGAGCTTTAAAATAGGAGTGTGAGGCAGAGCAATGAGGATGAACTTGAAACAGTCTTTGTTTATCAAGAACAAAAACTCTAAATCTGATTGCTGACTTAATTTTTGTTAAAGTAACAACTCTTCATATATACCTCAGGTTTGGTCATAAGACTATTCAGCCAATTGCTAAGTAATTATTGTCTAAAAAAATTTTTAAGTGACTGAACTTAACGCATCGACTTTCCCAATGATGTCTCATGTGGATACTCCCAACTCCAGGATACTCATGGAGGAGGAAAATTTGAAAGCATTAAAAATCATTCCATCTAAAGAAGTTAATCTTTGTGCAATTTCTGTTTTGAAAATGTATCAAGAAAAAATTTTTTTCTACCAACTAATAATATATACTTGGTCTTATTTTTTTTTTTTTTGCTTAAGAAAAGAGAAAGGTTCTTAAACTCTTCCTCATTTGAGTACCTAGTGCAAAGTTATTTAACACTTATTTTAACATGAGTAAACATTTTTCAGGGGTCCTATTTTGTTGAGGGTGGAAGGAAGTTGACCTATTCTGTTCAAATTTAAAATGAAGTATTATAGCCAAAATAAAACAATGGAAATCAGATTTTTCTTGCAGTAGTTTTTGTGTCTAAAAGTCATTTATGAATGTGTAATCTATCATTTGATAAGAAAAGATGTGTTTAAAATATCCTTTCTTAACTATGAAAACAAACAAAGATAATAATTTGCCTCATTTTTAGAGCTTTCACTGTGTTAGAAAATAAAAATTACTGGAAAGAGGCCCTTCTTTCTTAAACTGTTGGTTTTTACTTTAAGGGTTTACTTTAAGGGTTAGGCAGGTGGAGTTTGTACCACGGATTTGCCACTTACTAGCCAGGTAGATGTGGGGAATTTGCTTAACTTGCCAAGAGTCATAGTCCTCCCAGGCCAGAGCCGGCCTTCTCCAGGTTCAGCAGGACTCTGCATCCCTATCGCCTGGAGCTGCTAATGTGAAACAGGGCTGGCTCAGCATCCTTTGCCCCCACCATCAGGTGTCAGGAGCCAAACATGCAGGAATGCTGCCAGCATCTCCCTGAAGCAATCTCCTCCTGGTTTTTCAGGGGCAGTAATTCAGCTTTTTCATCTTTAGGGGGTGCTTCTGGACCACAGGAGGCAGCCCAGAATTATTCTCCAACTGCTCCTTCTCCTAACTGCTGTAGACATTCATTTTTGTGTCACTGTTGAAGGTTTTTAAAAAACTCTTCGAATTACATACACATTTCCTAGCTTTAAGACATCTCAACATTCAAAAATACAACTTTCTGAAGTCGATGACTGAGGAAGTGATGATTCATTCAACAAAAGATATCTTTGCTTCTCAAATGGAGTCAACTTCAGGATCCTTGATAGTGGGAGTTGTGTAAAATCAAGTTACAAAAATCTGATTTGTATCTACCTATCTAAGAGCGCATCTTTGCCACGAAGGGAGGCCTTCATGGGACAATCAAAATCCCCTGTGGATAAAATCAGACAGCAGCATGTGCCTCACAGCTTGAGTTCTGAAGTGGCAGCAGAGAGTGACTGGGTTTCCATGGAAACGACCCCTCAACCCCCGCAACAGTTCTCAGTGCTGAAGCACTCAGGCGGCCACAGGAGCAGGGTGAAGTTTCCAAGAACACCTCTCCTTGATGGCCCTTCCTGCTTTCCAGGTAGCTACTGTGAACCATAGCGTCAAGGCTGTTTTAGGTTCCTATGGATGGTGAAGCAACTAAAGTCGCAGTAAATAAAATCTTGGCCTTATACATATTTTTTTCTTTTATATTCTAAAGGCATTACTGGTAAAATCAATTGGAGAAAGAAAATTACAAATAAATAATTTCAAAATCTATACTTGCCACCCCACAGATATAATCAAAACAAAAATATTCCTAATCTCTGGTCATGTGCTTGACTGAGATTAAGCAATTAATTTAAGAGAAAATGATTTTTGGTAGTACGTGTTACTATCTGGCTAAAAAAATTGGTCTTGTATAGACATTTAAGAATGATGATGGGAAAATCATAATCAAATCTTTAAGTTGGGGGTGACATACAGAATTCAGACAGATTCTAAAAAAACAAACACCAAACCCAAGAAAAAATCAGAAACAAAATTTTGGTATTCTGATTTCATGGCGGGAACTTCTCAAGTAGAAATATCTGATTCTGCTGCTTCTGTAGATCTAAGACGTCAGAGAGATCCCGACCTTGAGGTCTCTCCCAACTCCCTGTGTGTGCTTGGATTTTTCTTTCTTATTCACCACCAGAGAAACATTCTATTTAAACCCACATAAGAGTCAGCATGGACTATATGCAGTTGCAGGTTGTAAGATGTACCCACTGCGTCAGAAAAGAGTTTGCTATCTATGCATTGAAATGCATGATCATAAAAAAAAAAATCATGCCATTTTACACTGACGCACATCACAAAGACGGGACACCCTCCAGCTTGTTCTCAAGTTTGCCTCTGCTGTGCCCTTAGCAGTACATAAAACCCATTGCTGTGTTGTTTTTTTCCCATTTCCAAAACCATAACCTGAAACAAGGAAGCGGAAGCTGTTTAGCTATGGATTGAAATTGTATTCTTGTTTAATTATTCATACCGATGTCTCGAAAGGGCTTCCTCTGTATTCTATCATCCTATTCTTTCTTTTGCAAAAACATTGTGAAAGTTAAATAGATGCTTAAAAAATTACATGAAGACATTTAAAACAGGACTCTTCTTCATGATGTGCTTGCCCTCTAGTTAAGTGAATGTACACAGTAACGTACATTTGACCCAGCTTGTCTGAACTCCTATCTAGATTAATGGTCTCTGGGGCTCACCTGGTCTGGTTGAGTTAGTCCTGTAAGGTTGCCCTGATTTTGAGCTTAGTAGCTAAAATATACAAAAATATTCAACATATACAAAACCCCCTGATTATTTGGAATAATGATATAAATGTCAAACTTTTGTACTTTGAATTCTTTGAAGAATTTCATAAAGAACTCCTTTAATAGTGTCTTTTCTGTTCCTTTGTTTCATGACAACTCTGTCAAGAAAGCTTAATTAGTAAAGCACAAAATATTTTTAAAAAAATTTTCTTATTGTCTGAATTTTAAAAGAAATATCAAAAATGTAAAATTAGGCCTTGTATATAGCAGGAAAACACATTTGTAAATCAGAAGGATTCCGGCCACATGAATAAGACTTTGCTCTACTTATATAGAAATTTCAATTCAAAACTTTTTTTTCCCACCTTAAACAGATCTGGTTCTAAAAATATTCATTTCTCTGAAGCACCAGAGATACATTAAAAATAAAATAAATAAAAATATCTTTTCATTTTAATTATTTGTGTCACAGAAATGGGAAACAATAAAGAAATGTAGTGAAAGCCAAAATAAAGACATTTTAAAGTGGAAAAAATGCTATACACTCATTCTTATGCTACATGTTTTCAATTTTCTCCACAAACAGAAAGAAACCAGGTTACTTATAAGCAAACATATAGTCAGCCCTCTGTATCCAGGAGCTCTGTATCTGTGGATTCAACCAATGGAGGTTCAAAAATTTTCAGAAAAATACAAGAAAAAAATGACAATAAAAATAATACAAATGAAAGTGATATGCTATAACAACTATTTAAATAGCATTTATGTGTAGTTAATATTCCACATAATCTAGAGAAAGTTTAATGTATAAGAGAGGATGTGCATAGGTTATATGCAAATACTCCCTTTTATATAAGAGCCTTGAACATCTTTGGATTTCGGTATCCGCAGGGGGTCCTGGGACCAAACCCCTAGGGATACCGGACAATAACTGCATATTGTTTCTGGCCAATTTCTTAAATTACCTAAAGCCCAAGGAAAGACAAATCCTGTAAATTGCTTTTCAATTTGTAATTTGTTTGCTCTTCTTTTTGAAATTCAACATGAGACATGCACCTTTGAGCCTTCCCCACTCTAACGCAAAAGAGAGGATCCCACACTGGGATTTTCTGTCTTCTGAGCCACATTTTCCTCCTCATCCCTGGGTTGAGCCTCTCCTGACCTCCCCGACAGGACCCTTTGCACCCTCAGTCCCACCTGAAGGCCTTCTCCATCTTCCCTTTCCTTACTTTTCCAACGCCTCCCATCAGGACAGGATGTGGCAGGTGTTCCTGCTATTTAGATATACCAGGTAACGCAAGAGTATCACGCACAAACTCTGAGGCCCTGGGGATGGGGAACCCTTCTTCCCTAAGCCTCAGCTGTTCCAGGTCCCGGGAGGAGCATCTGTAGATTTACCTCCCTCCTCTATCCCTGAGACTCTCAGAGGGTCTCCCATTCTGCTTGTTTCTCAGGTTAGGTGAGAGGCTTTTACGATGTGGCTTTTAGATTATTCCAATATTAGAAAAATCTTCATGCTTCAAAACGTGAAGTTGGTATGTAGCATTTAGGTGAGAGTTGTGTTCTGATGTCCCTAACCTATAAACACAAAACATCTTTTTTCTTTTGGTTCAAACACTTTTTTAAAAAAATCATACTAAAAAACAAACAAATAGATGGAAAAGAATTTTAAAAGACCTTTAACATAATTTTTTTCTTTAATTTCTTTTTGGTGGCTCAGATCAGGTTTTGGAATAGGTTAGGTCCCAAGGTATTGAGAAAGAAAAGTGTCACTGTGCAGTTGAAACTCCAAAGTTCTGGTTATAGAGACTCGTGACTGACAGAATGTCCAGGAACTGTGAGGCTATGGCAGGTGAAATAGGGAGAAATTTGGCGGGTGAAGGGGCAGTATTAGTTCCAGATGCCCATAATTGTACCAACCAGAACATACACCATGTCCTGCAAAGTTCGTTTGAATGACATGCAGCAAGCACAACCCACTGATAAACAGGATTATTTTCTGTAGGTTTACATTTTGACCTAAGGACTTCCAGGCCTGCCATCAGCACTGGGTTAACCTCTAGCACGCGCTGGGTAAATCCCACCCTTCCGCCCTGCCCCCGGCTATGGTGGCCCCCGATGCCCTTGGAGGGTGCGTGCTGCACCTGCTTTGGATGAGAGGGGCTCTGGGACACTGACTCCCAACAGAACTGGTGATGGGTATGGTCCCGCTCCTGGGCCCATTTTCTGAGGGACACTCACGTGGCAGATTTGGCTGTTTGGGGAGCATCCGGGGCCGCCACGGCAGCTTTGTTGTTCATGCTGCATGCAGTTTTTTGTCTGTCTGTTTTCCAACCATGCAGCCTACGAATCTTCACTTCTAACCATCTGTGGTGATCATGCTGCCCTCATCGCCGGGGCGGGCACCTAACCAGACCCTCATTGCCAACACTGTGGACTGCTGCGGGGCTGAATGATGCCCCAGGTACATCCAGCAATGGGCTCCTGTCCAGTGCGGCAGAACGTACCTAGCACATCCTGAAGTCCCATTCATTTAACGGGATGTGTCCTTGGGAACTGCTGCCAGAGCACATGCACGTCCAGCAGCAGTACAGCGGCTAAGCAAGAGGCTGGGGCAGCCGGAGCCAGTATTGGGGTTGGACTCGGAGGACCCATGCAAAAAAAAAATACAAAAGGTGACTAGTGCAGCTGACTCAAGGCAACAGAAACACCATCCCTTGCCTCTCGCCCTCCGGTGGGTGAGAGAGTTACACTCGGGGTCTGACGCATTCAACCACAACGCTCTGATGCAGGTGGGCTCCCCATTTGACATGCACAGGGACCTCAAACAGGGCTCAGGGACACTGGGGACTGGGGCCGAAAGAGTACTCACCTTTAGTTGATTAATTTGAGTGCTAAGGCAGCTAGTACCATGTATATGTGGTGCAAAACGAATGCTTAAAGACTTTTATGCAAGTTGTTGTAGGGAATTTCTTTCTGGCCAAGGGAACAGGATCGAGATGTGTGAGACTGAGTGCCTCTACTTTACTCTTGGCACAGTCATCAGAGGGTCCAGAAATGTTTCACAAATAAGCCTTGCCTCTAAGGATGGCAAAGCATTGGTGACCTATCCAATTGGTCTTTAATGGTAAGTAATCCAACATGGAATGATGAGTCATGTGGTACTGATTAGGGTAGGACAAAAGGGGGCTGGAAGGGATCCTTTGCCAGGGCTGCTGCCTTGACAGTGCCAATTTCCAACACTATGACCCAATTGGATTGCGTTTGAGATAGAGACTGACAATCTAGCACAACCACAGCGACTACGCTCATGGCTAGCACTACCACTACGCACAGGCATGCACACACAAACACACACCTTCAGCTCTCGAGGGTGGACAGGGAAGCATTAACAATGGCTGCAACAATCAACACAGCTCAGACATTGTGTTTTGAAATCTAGGTATATTGAAGACCAGAGTATCTAGGGGACTGTTTTGTTGGGTCAAACATTAACTTTGGTGTGGGCCTGGTAAGGGGGTCCTGCATGGGGTGATTTTCTAGGCTGCCAGAGCTCACAGCACACAAGGATGTTCACTTCTGTTCTCTGTCCAGGGACTCGACCCATTAGCACTCCTTTTCAGTTACGTGAAGAAGGAGGTTTATATAACTTAAAAGCGGATATACTTCAGGCAACCTTAGCAAAGACAGGTCTTCCAGGAGAGAAGAAAGGGAAGATTCTAGAGCCACCTAGATGGAAGGGGTTGCACACATTTTTCCTTTTCAGCTGAACTGTTGCTCCTAATTTTTAATGTTCTTTTTACCTTTTCCTATTTCTTTTATGTCAGTCAGGTTTGCGGATTTTTTTTAAGCCTTTATTTTGTCTCATAGAGAAAACATTTTTTATTCTAATCAGGAGAAATGAAAAGACTCCATGCTACATCTGCTACCTGTGTAATCCTGGAATTCTCTGTGATTTTTTTCACACTGTGGGTCACTTGACATTTTCTCTTTGTTTCTCCCAAATTCTGTCTCATGCCCCTATCTTCTTGTTTATAATTATGGTTTTAAGCTTTTTTCCAGTTGATTTTCACCTCTTTCAATCTCTTATTTAAGAAAAAAAGGAGTATGTCCTTCCTTTCTCCTATAGAATCTGCTTTTTCTTCTCATTTCAAATCTTATTTTATTGGTCAAATTTACAAATGGTTTCACAGACTTAATTTTCAAGAGATTTTAGAAATAGATTAATCAAATATCCTTATTTTGCAGGCAAGGAATCTTATCTAAATAGGTAATCATCTTATTTAAGGTCACACAAGTAGTGACAAAGCTTAGATTTCTTCTGGTGCTTTTTACTTGACTGTGCCTTTTGTAAATGTTCCCTTACTATCAATAATTCTATCATATGCTCCAGGAGGTAGGTTCATTTGTGTTTTTTTAAAGCACATTTGTTTCTCTGTTTGTGCTTTTTATCAACTAATTCATATGAATTTTCCAGGTCTTATAAAATTGGAGAGTTTGAAAAGTGTAGTAAAAAAGTGAAGTAGAATTTATTTAGAATTTTGTAGAACATAGTCACCCCTAAGTAGTTTCTGGAAATCAAACTGTCCATTGGTTCTCAAATTCCCTTCGATTGTTAAGAGGACCAGAGAAGGCGGAGAGAGAAGGGGCCAGAGCACCCACAACATATGCTCTCAGGATGTGCCGATCCATGTTCTGGTTCTGGAATCTGGGAGGTGTGTTCCACTGAGGGAAAAACTAGAATCAGCCAGAGTGTTCAGAGGAAGGAGAAAATCAAGAAGGAGAGAAGTAGGCAAGGAAGATGAGAGGGAAGAAGAAAGAGGAAGGAAGAAAAGAGGAGACATTGAGAGGAAGCTGCTGCAGACTCCTTACAAGTAACCCATCATCCCTGGGGACTTCTGTATCTGATAGGATGCTCACCATGGTGGATGACCCAGGAGGCCTAGACGGATGCAAGTCTGCTCTGTGAATGGTAGCATGTTCAGATGCTTAGGTGGTAGGGACCCTGCAGCCCCGGAACTTGCTCTTGGGCTCAATTGCTGCTCTAACTTCCTGGAGAGAAAAACAAGTACCTTTTCCTGCAGTGGTTCTCAACTCTTTATCAGGTGCCTGAGTCAAAGATTAGTAACTTTGGAAAACTAATTGTGGCATGTGCTACTTGCTCTGCTCCCGGGGCCTCTGGGACTGTGAGCAAAGAATGTATGCAGGCGTGCTTGGTCCACGCCGCCTGCTGGAGAAGCACAGAATCTCCCATCTGGAATCTGTTTAAAGAGCATAGTAGGGGAAATAGACTGGATGGAGAAAACAGAGGTACACTCACAAGAACAAAACAGCAAGCCAACTGCGACATACCAGACAGGTGAGGAAGACTGAGCTCAGGTATGAGTAACCATGATACTTACATTAACACAGACTTTCCTTCATATGACTACATTGTAGAGTGTCAACCATGCTAAGTATGGGAACATTATATTCCAATTAAATGCTAAGAGTGGCCAGGATCATGGAAGGACTTGACCATGTCATTTGAGAAGAAAAAAAAAGGCATTTGGGGAAACTTAGCTTGGAGAAGACTCGGGGGAAGTCTAACTAAGACAAGGCTCAAGGGAAACAATGTCATCGCCTTGAAATACCAGGCATACAAAATTTTATGAGCCAAAGAAAATCTGTGTTCTGAACATGCATAAAGGCTGAGACTCACGTTCAGGAAGAGCTTTCTGACTACTGCTGTTCAAAAATGAATGGACTGTCCTGAGCAAGTATGAGCTGGAGTTCAAGGACACGTTGGGTGACCACTAAGAAGTGTGGGGAACCTTACGATGTGAGCTGGATCGGCACCTGCAACCGACCTTAAAGCCTCCCAGGGCTGAGGTTCCAGGTCTTGTTCACAGTCTGGGAAAGCACATGGCCACGTCTTCCCTCTGGGAAATGGCGGCACCATTCCAGGGAATTCCAGGAGGCTTTTCCTCTGGGGAAAGGATACTCATGGGAGGGTGACCTGTAGCATGTGGACCTTCTCCAACATGTGGAAAGAACAGGGCGGGTCCAGGGTCTTCTGTGAAGCCCCTGTTCAGGTCACACATTCCACGTGTGTCTTCCACATGGCCTCTCTTTCCTGAGTCACAACCCTCATGGCAGGTGAGCGTCTGCCCTCTAGCACACCCTCCATGGCCTTGTTCCTCCCTCCCTACCAACTCCAGCCTTCCCAAGCTCTGGCAAGGCATGTGCCTGAGTGTACCCCGCACCTGCCTGTCTGAGTGCATCATAATTGAGGAACTGCCTCCAAGTAAGCTTTCTGGATCACCTACTCTGGGAAGAGCTGGACCTTTCCTTCTTCTGTGGGCTGTCCCCGATTCTGGCCCGCTGCTTGGCAGACCTGCTCAGTGCTGCCTTCTGTGAGTCTGTATTTCTTTTTTTTTTTTTGAGTTGGAGTCTCACTCTGTCGCCCAGACTGGAGTGCAATGGCCGCTCCCAGCCACTGCAGCCTCGACCTGCTGGGCTCCGGCAATCCTTCCACCTCAGCCTTCCGAGTAGCTGGAACTACAGGTGCGCGCTACCACACCCGGCTAATTTTTTTTTTTTTTGGATTTATTGTAGAGATGAGGTCTCGCCTGCCCAGGCGGGTCTCGAACCCGCGGGCTCAGGCAAGGCAGACATTGACTCTGCAGTTTTCTGATCCACAAGCAAGGCGTCTAGGTGTCAGGATTCACACAACTGGTGTCAAGAACCAGGAGACAGATGCCCAGTGGATCAGCCTGCTGTAAGTGTCCTTCCTCATCCTGAGTTGGATGCCAGAGGCTTGGGCTCTTGCTTAACTGAACCCTACATAGATGAGCTTCGGCTCCACTTAAGGTTTAGCTGCCTTTTCTCCTGTCCTTGGATTTCTGCCCGAGGCCGTTGCTCTGGGTGTGGCTCCCTCCCAGCAACTCTTGCAGGGGGAGGCAGAAATGAAAGGCGTCTCTATGTGGTGTCAATGTGCACATCAGCTGGGTCACTGCCTCCACTCCAAGCTGAAGGCTTCCTGGGTGTCGTAGAGGGCTGGACTGGGGCTGAAGGACTCAGCACCAGGGAAAGGTGTAAGCTGCCCTCAGGTGAGAGGTGTCTGGGGAGCTGCAGGACCTGCCTTTCCAGCAATCCTGCCCACCAGGCCAGGGGCTTCCTCCTGGGCTTTGAGACTGAGGCACTCAGGGGCCCTGCAGAAGCACAGCCATGCAGTGAGCCAGGCCTGGCTTTGAATTAAACCTCTGCCATTCACTCAGCACATGCTCAGAACATGTGCTGTCTAAGCCTTAGTTTTTACATCCGCAAAACGGAAAAAATAATGCCCACCAGCATTATTAAGATCCTTTTTTGTACAAAAGAACTAAAATACTTATAATTCCAACTCTCTCTCTTTAAAAAGATATGCGAAGTTACAGAGGTCCTAGACTTCCTGGAGGCTGTAGCTTTCTTTTACCTTCTGGCATAAGCGATTGCATAGAACCTGGCTAAATTTCCTTGGGGTAGAAAGGATGCCTGTGAGTTCTGCAGGGGCAGGTCATGAGAATGGCTGGCACTTGCTAAATGCTTACTAGACAAGGCCTTGGTGGTCTAGACAGCCCCACGATAAGAGCCAATAATCACTGTGTATTGATAATATATCAGTCCACATTCTGTCACTTAAGTTTCACAACAATCCCATGAGCAAGATTTTACTTTCAGTAATTTCCCCAAGGCAAGGGGTGGGTGTGCTTTGCATCCACGCTGTCCTGCCTGAGAGTCAATGGGTGTAATCGCCATGCCTCAGTGTGTCGGAGAGGGATGCATTTGTGAAGACATTTGTAGTAGGTGCAGAACAAAAGATACAAAAGGAATATTTATGGGATAGTAGCAGCTTGGGGTAAGCATTTGGGAGAGGGCGGACTGGGGTGTTTCAGCAGGGAAAAGATGGGGACAGGGGAAGGATGTGGTCAAACAGAAGTGAGAGAGAAAGGGAAAGTCAGGACAGTGGGGCTTCCGGGAAGGGACAAAGATGAGGCACACCAAACACATCTGGCCAGTAACCTGCTGCCTAAAGCTTCCCTGGGTTCAGATGGTGATGATCTTAAGAAGATGGGAGTGGGGTGGAGGGAGAGAGAGAGAGAGACAGAGGGAGAGAGAGAGAAAGAGAGATGAGAGAAAAAGAGAGATGAGAGAGAGAGAGAGTGAGTGAGAGAGAGACAGGAGACAGAAAGCAAGTGAGAAAGACAGAGAAAGAGAGAGAGACAGAGGAAGGAGACAGAGAGAGCAAGCAAGAGACAGAGAGACAGAGACAGAGAGACAGAGAAAGAGACAGAGAGACAGAGACAGAATGAATGAGAGAGACAGGAGAGAGACAGAGAGTGAGTGAGTGAAAGAGACAGAGAGAGAGAAAGAGAGAGAGAGAGAGAGAGAGAGAGAGAGAGAGAGAGAGAGAGAGAGAGATTATGCAGAACAGGCACAGAGCATCTGGAGAGTGTGGGGTGAAAACACCTTTCACCAAGGCCTTGGGCAAAGTTGCAAATGATGTGGGCGGTGGCAGGAAGCAAAATGGAGAGGCCACACACACACTCAAACTCCTGGCACTTCTGGAGGCTCCCTTGTCTTGGCTGTCAAACTCCCAATGCCCAATTCCTGCCTCCTCCCGTCTATCATAAGTAACATTGTTGAAGGTTTGGTTCAAATGTCTGTCATGTCTTCCTGTATCACTCATCACCGCATTGAGACAAAAGTCCTTGTCCTCAAGAGTGTTGCCTCTGGTTGGGGAGAGGAAGCACGTCTGTCAGAGGGAGATTAGCAGAAAGTCAGAGTCAATGAATGGCAGATGCTAAGAGCAGCCCTGGCAACCACGTCCAGGGGATTTTGGGACCCCTTCCTGGCTCTCTTCCAGAGTAGGGTGTAGGCTGCACATGGCTCTGTCTGCACTTCCTGCTCCTTTTTTCCAACGTGCAGGGGGAAAAAAAGCCCCAAAAGCCTGGATCAGCTCCCTGGTTGCAGAGCCTGGATGCAAAACAAGTTTGGTGATTAAATGTAGATATGCTCGTTAATGCAAATATGTAGATTGAGGTCATTGTTAGCACATTACCTTCATTATATTAGTGATTCTTTGTTAATTTTTGTACCCAAAACTGTTCCAAATAAAACAATAAGTTGAGGGATCTGCTGACAGTGGCAAATGTAAATATTAAAAATATCTATATTTATTTACTGAACCTTTAATGGGAAGCAGCTTTGGCTCTAATTTTTAAGAAAATTGTTTTAAAATGTATTTGTCTCAGAGTGTATTTTAGTAGAAACTACATGTGCATAATATCAAAAATGTGTTTCTCAGGAAAAGAATCACCTTTTAAAAGTGATTTATTGTTATGTAAGCTGTAAAGATATAACAGAAATGATTTTCTAGAAAAGGGAAGAAAGGAAGGAAGGAAAGAAGGGGGGGAGAGAGGGAAGAAAGGAGACCTGCATAAGCAAGGACTGTCTTACAGGACAAGAGGCTTGCAGTCCTTTTTAATCTTCATGTCTTATTAGCAATCTCACAGAAAAGGTCTCTGGAGCTGCATCCTTCCTGCCCAGAAGGCAGGGCAGGTGTTAGCAGACTGGGAGGAAGTCTCTCTGAAGGTCTATGCCAGGGAGGCATTCTGCAGGCCGCCTCCTCTGTGCCCCGCCCCCCCACCCCCAGCCCCCATGACACTCTGGGACCTGCCCAGGGGCTGTGAAGGGGATGAGGGAGAGTGTTGCTATGGAAACACGGTTGCTAGGCTCCCTCTTCTCTCCTCAGCCCCGTGGTGCAGGCCAGTTCTACAATGTGCAGGGGGGAAAAAAGCCCCGAAAGCCTGGATCAGCTCCCTGGTTGTGGAGCTGCTGGGCCCTGAGCAGCGTGAAGAGATGCCCTGCGGATGGGGTGATGGGGTGCTCCAGGGAGGTAAGGGAAAGTCTTTCAGTGAGGCTTGGGTTCAGCTTAACCAGCTTCTCATCCAGAGTAAGGATGAACAATCAGAAACCAGGAGCCTTTTGGGTACACACACCAGCCCTCCCTGAGCTTTGGCGGAATCATCGTCACGCAGTGCCTTCAGCCAGGACTGTCAGCTGGCACAGGCCACCAGGGGATCCAAAGCGCAGTTGGCATTTGTGTGTACCGAAATGTAGATCAGAATCATGTTTGTTGCAATTCTCTTTTCCACATGCCACTGTGTCTCCGCCAAGGACAAAGTATAACCCCCTGGAGTTTTGTGGCATGGACCTGTCCTGCACATTTCATTTTAAAAACAGGGTCCAGGGGATGATGGCACAACTGTTTGGAAATGACACTGAGTTGGGGGTCTCATGAAACCTGGCACTCTGGGCCCAGCCCTCTCCGTGACCAGCTGTGTACCTCGGGCTAATTCTCCTATGTTAGAGTGTGTGTGTGCATGCGTGCATGTGAGTCGGCCTGTGTAGGTACACATGTGGTCAGTACAAAGGCTCAAAATATGACCACAGGCTTTATATATTTCACAGGCTCAAAGAGGATGAAGGCTTTCCTTGTTAAGGGAAAAGTATTTTCTCTGAAGATGGAAGCGATAATGATGTGAAGGCCAAAACTTAATACCATCATTTCTCTCTATTCTGGTGTTTTAGATAGTGGTTCCCTACAGTTTGCAAGGCACAGTATTAGACACTTAAATGCTAACTCACCTAAGTTCTTCTTCATCTTAGACTTGGAAGATGATGATTATTATCATCCTAGTTTTAGAGTTAAAAAGACTTAGGTTCAAAGAAAGTCAGGCAGTGAACGCAGGCTACCCAGCTAGTGGGTGGCCAAGCCAGATGCGACCTGTCTGTCTGAATCTGTGAAGGAAGTTATTACACGGGTCTCCATGTCTTATACCAGGAAACCAGCTATTCACCTAATAAACTCTTTGCACTTAAAGCATATAAGTAATAAACAGATTTCATCATTTGCATTGAAAAATTGGCAATTTAAGCCAGGCGTGGTGGCTCACGCCTGTAATCCCAGTGCTATGGGAGATGGAGGTGAGAGGATTACCTGAGCCCTGGGGTTTGAGACCAACCGGGGCAACTTGGTGAGACCTCTTATCTACAATACATCAGAAAATCAGTTGGGCGTGGTGGCTCATGCCTGTGGTTCCAGTTATTTGGAAGACTGAGGCTGAAGGATCACCTGAGCCCAGAAGGCTGAAGTTGCTGTGGCTGTGAGCATGCCACTGCACTCCAGCCTGGGCGACAGAGTGAGACTCCGACTCAAAAAAAAAAAGAAAGAAAAATTGGCAATTTGAAGGGTGATGAGCTATTGTGAGACCACTTTTCTGGGCTAAGCAGTCAATCATGGAGAGGCTTTTCTTACTCTCTGTCTACTGTGTGACAGTTCTTACAGTGGCTCTTGAAAGACTGATTCCAATAAAAAGACTTTCTTCTTTGAGGCCGTTCATTGAAACTATTTCATGGCACAGAGAAGACCAACCACTTCGGCAGAAACACTAAGTCTACCCAAGCTGAGTGAATTTTCCGGAAGTCATCAAGCTCTCTGTTGTGACATGCTGACAAGAAAGAGCAGTCTGATCCTCCAGCATAAGGACTGGTCACTTTCTGGAATCCTCCGCCCTATCCCTCTCTGTCCTCTGTGGGCTATGGAAAGGTTCCGAGCAACTCTGCCCCAATAGCAGTGTCCAGGAAGCTCCTCAGACACACACCAGGGCCTCACCAGGAAGCACGGCTGCTGCTTTCCAGGGTAGGGAAGAGGGAGTGCTGGAGGGTCTACTGATGTGAGGCGCTTGTGGCAGCGTTCCTAAGTCTCGCCGAAGTAACCGGGTGTCTCTCTTCAGTTGGGGTTTGGGGCCAAGGACCCGTTTTGGAAGAAAGTGGAGGTGGGTTTTATTCTGCTGGGCGAGGGCACCAGTGTCTATGTTGATATATCAGAGCCTGCTGCACACTAGAAATACTCACTGATATTGTTTTCTCCTCTAGTTATGGAAGATTGGGTTGAAATCTTGTGTTTGCAAAAAGTAGTTTCAAAATTTTACTTTAAATGCAATATTCATTTTGGAAAGTTGCAGGATTTGGAGCACAGTTGTCATTGGAAAAGCTTTCTGCTGTGCAGTCTGCAGTGTGCAGAAACCCCCTCTCAGGCCCTGCCCTTGGCTTTCTGAGGGTCTTTTTTTTTCCTCACCATCCTTCCTGCTGTATTTGTCCTGCCCTCTGCTGGTGCTCTTTGTTGGTGAAAGAGACAGTAAACATTTTAAATGCATCACACATTCTCCACAGAAGGATGAGAAAAGAGACAGGAAATGGATCTCAGACAGAATTAACAGAAGAGGAGTTGCTGAGTAATGAGATTCTCTATCAGTCTATACCACGGCTCTTCTTGGGTTCTGGAATAAGTTAACATGTTTCCCAAAGTGTGTAATTAGACCACACAGAAAAGTCATTATTTTGATGAATTGAAAATCAAATGACGTAAATGTCTGAATTAAAGCCTCCAGTCTCTTAGGCAACTTCCTCAACTCCTAAATGCTATGGAAATCCTGGTGTGTCTCAGTGAGTTGATGGAAGGGATTCTGGACCAGGCTATTGGGAGATTTACTTCCAGACCTGGTTTGCTGCCCAAGCTGCTGTGTGTCCTGTCTTGCTCCTTAGTTGCCTTGCCTGGAGCAGGAAGGCACAAGTGCCCCTCATTCTGCTGACCTCTAATCGTGATGCACATCAATGTTTGCCACTACAGGTCTCTGCAGAGGACTGGACAAATCATGCTCTTGTCTGGCCCCGCACCAGTCTTGGGAAGTTGGAGGGGAGATGTCATCACTGCTTCTTTTAGATCAGGAAACTGAAATTGATTTGCAGAAACCCATGTGGCTAGAAGGTGTAAAGGATCCAGATTGAGGTTCTCTGTGTTTCTCCCCACATCACACAGGGCGAACGCCTAGCCCACCTATCCCCAAGACTTCTGTGCCCAGAAGGCAGCTGCAGGGCATGGCTATCTCAGTTCACAACCTTCTAGTGCCTGGTCCAATGTGAATGCTTAAGTAAGTATGTGTAGAAAAGATCGGTGTGTCAAATAAAAAAGAAAAAGGGCATTTGGAAAGAACCAAAGAGCTTGCAAGTATGAGATGCTACTATGATGTGTAAGAGAGCTCTAGATTTAACCCAAATCATTATCAATGACAGAGGATGTTACCATTGAAGCTGAAGTGGAAACGTGGCTGAAACATGAAATTAGGAAGAATCAAAGAGGATTCTGTATGAGGTGCATTGTCTGTGGAAACAATATGGCCCCACACATTCAACTTGAGTGATAACTAAGCAAGGTGATGCTGGTGCAGTCTCATAAAGGCGTAACTAATGTGTGACGGACAAGCTGACATCTAATTCATGCATAATAGACTGCTTGGAGGAGGAAAGGGCCTGGTCTGGCCTGAAATCTACAGAGGGAAAGAAAAGAGAGATTTCTCAAGGCCACTCTCATTATCCAGGAGAGGGTGTGTTCTGACCCACCCCAATCTACAGCAAATAGGAAAATGCCTCCATTTCGACTCTTTTCATCTTAACGCTTGCATCATCCAAAAAAGGCAAGAGAACTGAAGCCAGAATTTAAGGTCATTTGGAAAGAAAGAAATGATAGAATAAGACAAAGTATGCAAGCTGGGAAAATGTTTTAGAATTCAGAGTGGGGAGGACAGAGTGAAATCAGTAAGTGTGTGTTATATCTGACGTGAATTTGATGGACTGATGGACATTCTTATTTGATGCTTTTAAACCTAATTTGTAAGCCCGAGTATTTTAAAATTGCGCCATGTTAGAGAAGAGAAAGAAAAAGACATATTAGGAAAATGGAATTATTTTATCTTTTAAATATTTTGATTGTGGTTATTGTAGTTTCAAATATGAAACATTTTATTTCATTCATTGTTGGAACTGAGATACATTTTAGATATTAAATTTTCTTTGTCTATTTTTTTCAGACACCCTTCCATCCTTCACACAGTTTCAGAAATTCTTTGCTCTGGCCCACCAGGCCATTCATAGGTTGGTTCATGCCTTTGTCTTGACTCAAATTTCATTCTTTTATGTAATAAGTGCTTACAAAGCCTATTCTGGGCACCAGATGCTGTTCTGAGCACGTCACAAATATGAATCCATTTAATCTTTATAATGACCTATCAAGTAGGTGCCAGCATGATCCCCACTCTGTAAACAGGGCAACCAGAAAGGTTAAGCAACTTGTTCAGGGTTACATAGTCCATGGGTGGTCAAGTCAGGATTTGAAGTCAAGAAGCCTGGTCTTGAGATCTGTGCTTGTCAGTAATGTGCTTGGTTCCTGTCTCCTGCTTTGGCCTTGTTGAGGGGGCTACAGAAACCACCAGAAGCAGCAGGCAGGTAGAAAGAGGGTCCCCTCTTCATGCTTACTGCCTTACCTCATGTTTTGAAACACCCATAGGTTTTCAACTGATTCTAGGCTGCTGAGGAATCCTTATTAATGCAGTTTAAATATTCTGACTAGATTTTTAAACACAATTTTTTTTTTTTGAGTCAGAGTCTCACTCTGTTGCCCAGACTGGAGTGCAGTGGCATGCTCACAAGCTACTGCAGCCTTGATCTGCTGGGATCAGGCGATCCTTCCGCCTCAGCCTTCCAAGTAAGGAATCACAGGTGTGTGCCACCACACCTAGCTAATTTTTGATTTATTGTAGAGACAGGTCTCGCCATGTTGCCCAGGCTGGTCTTGAATCCCTGGGCTCTCCTCTCACCTCTACCTCCTAAAATGCTGAGATTACAGGTGTGAGTCACTATGCCCCGCTGAAACGTAACTTTTTAAAGGGAGGGGGGGGCAGATGCCAAATGCTTGCAATAAAACAAAAAGCAAATTTTAAACTATTTTTATTTAACATAAAAACTTACTTCATTTGCTATCCCTGGGGAATTAAAGCTAAAGACAGACATTTTCAATGGCAAAGAGTCTAGTCGTGATATGAAAAGAAAAGAGGTAAATACCTTAGAGAGATGCCAGAGCCTCCGAGGCTCAGAAGGAAAGAACATCACGTCACTACAGCATTATTTTGACAGTAAGATTTGATTGAACCAAAACTCAGTCAGGCATACGACATCATAATTGGTGAAGCTCTTCCCCAGCAAAGCTGCATTAGTACACGTGACCAGAAGTTATGGTTCAATTACACTCACTTGCAATTTGTTCTGTGTCTGGTGGGTGACTGGTGCCATTCTGGGGGCCAGACACCTAGCTGCAGACACTGGCGCCCCAATCCTAGACTCAGGAAGCTGGCTTCCAGTGAGTTCTTAGGGAGCTGCGACCCACGTGCCGGAGTCTAGCTGACATAACTAAGCTGAAAACATGACATTTAATTTAAAACAAACAACAAGAAGAGAAATGCCAACAAGTCGTTACAGACCTCCCTGAGAATCCATGAGTGCTGGAGTGAAGTATATGCTCAGGGCTCGCTGGCCTGAAAAATTATCCTCGGACAAGTTCTGCTGGCCTGCTATCTTCAAGCTAATGAACATCACAGGTGTGGAAGAGGAAAGGTAAGAAGGCTGAGGATGCTGGGCACTATGGGATAGGCTTGCAGGATGAGAAGGAAGGGACAGGAATTCTAGAGTCAGGAGGGAAGCAGGCGCAGAGAACAGTCTGGAGGTAGTGCCCATGGGACACGGATGGAGGGAGGTGTGCACAGCCTTCCTGAGTGAATGGTTCATGTGCAAAAAGACAAAAATCTTCTTTTCAGGTCTTGAAAACAGGCAAAACTCATTTTTTTCCCCAAGATAAGCTTTAAATAGGGGAAGTGGGAAAGATCCAAGTCATTTCTCCACAGCGAGTCTTAGGTTTCGTCTGTGAAGGAGTCTCAGAAGATCACCTGCTTTGTGAAGACTAATGTATAAAAAAGCGCTTGTTTTTTCATAGCGTCATGGTAGTTTTTACAATGGTTAAGACTTCAAACTCTGCTGACTTCCAGTTAACATTGGCCAGACCTGTCTCTCTGTGGCACTTGGTGCTTCCCCTACTCTGCCCTGAAGACACGTTGGGGATGGCCACATGGGCACAGGACATGGCAGAGGGGCAGCTGGGCTTTCCTGATGGACCACGGTGTTGCTGCCATCTGGCTCTTGGTGGAGCAGCTGAAACTGCATGTTCCTTCTCTTTGCTCAGTTATCAGAAGGCCCAGGTCAGGTGATGCAGACGTGCACTGAGCAGCAGTGTCATACTGGAGCCACAGTATTCTGCCTATGCCACCATTTGCCACCCTCGTGTGATGCTGCAACTGGCTCCCACTTATAGGCAACTGCGGCAGCCAGTCCCACTGTCTTCCCCATGCAAAAGGTTTTGAGACTCAGTTACCATCCTTGCCTCATTTCCACCTAGAGCAGTGGAATTTTCAAACTCACACGAGCCTTTTGGTAATCGTCCCGCACAAGGTAAGAGACTGGCGCTCAGAGACGTGGCTTCATCTACCCAAGGTCACCTCACCTGGTGGGTCTGTCTGCTGACCCCGCTAATCGCCCTCAACTGTTGTCCTTTTGGAATTCTCGCGCTTCTGACAAAGCAGTGCTGTACAGATAAATCTATCATCATCTATTCATTGGCTTTTTTACCCAGTGGCTTGGATTTCAGGCCATGTGTAAATGCTGTGTCATAGGGGAGCGTGCCAATGTGGAAGGCCTGCCCTACCCTTAAGGATCCTGCATTCTAACACAGAAACCACAGAGTAACAGATGGTCAAACAGGAAGAGCAAGAAGCACTTTGTGATTGTTGTCCGTGGCCTGCCATATCCTGTTGAGGGGAGTGGGAACCTTGGCCAGTGACTGTCATGGTGCTGGTGTTGGGCTTGGGTGAACAGGCTGGATTTTGACAAGGAAGGGTCATTTCAAGGGAGGTGCCTGTATCACCAGGGGGTAAGGGGACAGGCGTCACGTAATTGCACCATGAGATAGAAGTACATTTAAATGGTTATTTTAAGAATTCAGAAACATACATTTTGGGATTCCTTAAAGTGTCTTCAAGCCTCAAAGGGAAACAGCTTGCAAATCTGTGAGTGTGTCCTGTCTTTCCTGTTCAAGGTGAAGTTAAAGCAGTTCTCTCACAAGAAGGACTTGCTCCTCAATCTGTCTGCCTGTTGGCCTCTCTTCCTCTGTCTCTAGGTGTGGTGTCAGACAACAACCAGACTGAACTCTGGATAGGCGTTCTTGCAGCGATGAGTAGAAGCAGATATCATCTGATAACCAGATTACTGCCAGAAATCAATCTCCACTTTTTAAAAGACGTTCATTTCAACTCTTTTTTGACCTACCAGTGCAAATTGGCTTTGTTCAAGGATCTCAGCTGAGAAGAATGAACACTCTGCTGCCTTCTGCTCTAAGATATCAACCTCTTAGCATAATTGTGGAAGTGGAATTCCCTATCCTTGATAGCTGTGTCCTCTCTCTTAATGTATTAAAAGAAAAACACATTATTTGAATCATATTTAAATAATCCCCAAATCATCATGATATCCTAATAAGTCAGAAGAACAATGACGATTTTTGAAATACAGCTCTGTGTGCTCATGTCCACTCCTGTGGTGAGGTGCGAGGGCTGGTGGCACCATCAGTATTGAAAATATGCTGTCGGGTGCGGTGACTCAAGCCTGGCATCCTAGCACTTTGGGAAGCTGAGGTGGGAGGAATGCCCAAGCCCAGGGGTTTGAGATCAGCCTGGACAACTTGGCAAGACCTCTTCTCTACAATAAATCAAAAAAATTAGCTGGGTGTGGTGGCACACACCTGTAGTTCCAGCTACTTAGAAGGCTGAGGCAGAAGGATAGCCTGAACCCAGCAGGTCGAGGCTGTGGTGGCTGTAAGCATAAAAAAAAGAAAAGAAAAGAAAAGAAAAGAAAATATGCTGCCTTATTTTTAGGGGTGCTTTCAGTGGTTTGTTGCGGGGGAATGCTGCATTCTTGGGTCAGTAAGACATGTGGAAAGAAAATGTTTATAGCAGGATTTCCAAATTTTAGAATTATCTGCATTTACAGAAAATAATTAGATGATCCTAGACCCCTCCCACTGAGTGTTGAAACAGACCCAGGGCCTGAGCTTGATCGCCAACATTAGGAGGAGCACGAAGGGTGGGTCTGGGTACTTCTCCTCTGTCTGTTCTCACTTCCTGGTGATGTGTCCTGGTGATGGCCTTCACACCTTCTATGTGTTGAGAACACTAGGCGTCAGATGGGTCAGATTCCCCTGAGCCCCTCCATGTGTGCTTGTGCACCTGGCCCCGGGACATCACTCCGGGCCTCTAACAAGAATCTGGAGCTCACCGTCCACCTTGGGACTCCTGACTCTGTCCTATCCCTCCCTTGCAACCTTTCCACTGCAGAAGGCAGCAGTTGTGGGGGGCTTTTGGGGGGGTTCCCCTGCCCGCTCTTTCACACCCTGTACCAAATGCCTCTGCCAAACTCTGTTCACTCTGTCGTGGAAGCCCTCAGAATCTGCCTGCTTCTTGTCCACAGCCCTGCTCCTAACCTGCCTGGGTAATGGCTTCTTCTCCAGCCTGCCATTGCCAAGGCCTCCCAGCTGGCCTGCCTCTTGCTTCAACCATCCTATGAATGCCATCTGCAAGGCAGCCTGAGTGACCTAAAAGACACTGTCATACTCAGAACAGCACTCGAGGTCCTGCCAAGACCCACAGCCCCCACGGGATTTGACACCTGCCACTCATCACTCAACTTCACATTCTAGCGCTTCTCCCAGCCCCTCCTCCCCTGACCTCTTGATGTCTGCTAAGCATGCAGGGATTTTGCATCTGCTGTCTCTCTAGAGGTCAGAAACAAGGGTGGACAGAGACCTGGCTTGTTCTCTGTGGCTGGACACTCATGCAGAGTCTTCTATTCTTCTATGACCAGGTTCCCATGTGAGGACCACAGCCCAGAAAAACCACCACAGTCATTAGTTTAAAAAAATTAGATGCCCATAGCAAATATTCACACTTTTTACAAAGTGCTTACACCTCTACAATCTGCCTATGGCCATCTCAGCTCTGGAAGAGACCACCATGGTCCTAGCTGTACAGAGAAGGAAAGAATCTTTGCAGAGCATACAGGTTTCAAAATGCCTGAATTCCTGATGCTGGAGGACTGTTCTTTGTTATGATGGAACTACAAACACATTTTTCTCCTTGAAATATTATGCAGTCGTTAAAAATAAGATTACATAACAATTTGTTAGGCAGGTTTCAAGATTATAGATAAATTGTGATTCATCACCATGCAAGCATACCTGGGAGTGTGGTAAGGTCAAAAATATTTCATTTTCTACTTTCTCAATGTTTTGAGCTCATATTAGTTGTATGTCCAAAAAAATTGTTTAAAAACGTTCTTACTTGATTAATAATACCTTTTTTTCTGTCTTAGCTACAATGACATGAGTGCCAGGAGTAGGTGATTTTATATATCATGTATCCTAGTCCAATGAAAGTATATAATAAACACCATCAGTACTTTGCCACAGGAGGATAAAATGAAGGATGAGACCTGAGAAAGAGAGCCATCCGCTCACACATCTGTGATGGGACAGACAGGGAGGGGCGTTCCCTGGCACAGGCACACGCCTGTGAGCATCAAGGCTAGCCTAGTTGCTCTTGGTTGGCCCAAGATTAAAAATCACCTCAAGCACATCGCCCATTTGTATCCTAAGTTGTAAAATTACGTGATAATGACATCCTCCTAATTCAGACACAAAAATTAATTGGAATGAGGGACTTGCTGAAGTCTCCCTCATGTTGCAAGCTTTTCTCTGCAGGTAGGCTAATTAATGGCATAAGCAAGCTTGAAAGGGAAATATTTAAGCTACAAGTGGAAAACAGGCTTCCAACAACTTGAAAGCCCCAATTATTAACAATGTATATGCTAATTACGTCAGGTTTACTTAGCCACTGAAAAAGGTGGCCTTAGGACCTCACTTTGATAACACCTGATTAAACAAATTTGATTTTCTGTCCATGCATGAAAGAAATAAAGTTGTGTGTCTTTTTAAAATGACATGACTGAGTCTTTGCACTCACTCACAGTGAATGCTGCCCCAGAGGAGGTCCCAAGTAGTGAGGTTTCCTTTTATTGTACCATGAAACATGCACTGTCTTCTATTCTGAAAACAGTAACACTGTGAAATTTATGTCACCTTTAGGTGACATAATCTGCCTATAGAATGCTTAAATGAAAAAAGAGAACCATATATACATATAAAATTATCAATCTTTTTGTCCATTGCTTAATAGTATAACAAAAATGTCAAAGCCTCAGATGCTTAAGAAAAGATCATAAACTGTTCAGTTGTAGGAATAAACTATCCCTAAATGTTTAATAGAACATGGTAAAAACTACATAAAGAACACTATAAATAAAGTCTATGGTTCTGTTTGGCACTGCCCAATATGCACGTCCACTTGATATGTGGCTATTTAAATTTGAATTCACGAAATGAAATATGGTCAAGAATTCAGTTGCTCAGCCACAGGTGCCTCATTTCTAGTCTGTGACTACCATATAGGACAGAACAATTTCATCATCCCAGAAAGTTCTGTGGGATCATTCAAGCACTCATTTCACATAGCCAAACAACACTTTCTTTTTGATTATTAAAAAACCTTTTTTTTTTGAATTGGAGTCTCACTCTGTCGTCCAGACTGGAGTGCAGTGGCACACTCATGGCTACTGCAGCCTCAACCTGTTGGGCTCAAGAGATCCTTCCACCTCAGCCTTTCAAGTAGCTGGAACCACGGGCATGCGTCATCACATCTGGCTAGCTTTTTCGTTTATTGTAGAGACGAGGTCTTGCTGAATTGCCCAGTCTGGTCTCAAACCTCTGGGCTCAGGCAATCCTCTTGCCTCCACTTCCCAAAGTGTTGGGATTAGAGGCATGAACCACCACACCTGGCTAGAAAGCCTCTTTTTAAAACATCAGGTAAGCGTGGAATGTCCAATTTCTTTATATTATTATAATCACCCTTGGAGGTAGACAAGATGTCTCCATCTCTCACTCATGAATAGAGAAAATGTAATCACCTGTAGAATCCAGAGCTTTTAAAACTGTAATTAAATGGAATTCACTCATGCTAGGGGCATACTTCTTTCCGTACAAAAACAATAAAAGAAAAGATGAGACGTGGTTTCTTTGAATTGCCAATCCTGGAAGATCACAGATCATGTTTAGGAATAAACACAGTGACAGGTTGAAACTGCACATGCTGCTTGTGAGTGTCCCTGCCTCCCAGTTCTCCCCTCTTCCTCACCAAACGGCCTGTGAGGCCCTGCAAAGTCGTTCTACCCAAGAAAAAGCCCAGAAGAGAACAAGTCTGCCTCCCGAAATGACCAGGAAAAATGCCTTCCCAAATCCTTGTCAATAACTTCACAAGGGGAGCATCTATTAGTTCAGGTTGCTCCAGGGAACTATGAATTAGTGAAGTGTTTACTAGATTGATACCTGAAACTTACAGTTAAGGGAGATGTAACCTCATCCTGGGGGCCACCTTTCTTATCACAGAGGACTTATTTCTCATCCCACTTACAGCTGGTGTCTGGAATGGACACGGAACCCTGTGAGGTCTCAGGGAGCCCATCCTCCAGAGCCACCCCAGAGGTGCCATTAATGAGATGAAATGAGGCCAGAATTCCCAATAATGAGAAGAGGCCAATGTAATTAGATGTGAATATAAAGAGAGTTCAAAGTAAAATATATCATGAAAGAAAATGTGTCTGGCTTTGAATTCTAACCCCCCAAAAAAGTGTGTGTGTACAAATTTATGACACTTATTTATCCGTTAATAAACACATGTATTTGTATACACTTATTTAAAATAACTTTAAAACTTTGGTAAGTAACATTGTAAGGGTCAGACATTTTTCTTTCTGCTCACTTGCATCAAGAATGTCATATATGCTTTTTTTAAAAAAAGGAATCCAGAGGTTGAAAAAATCAATTTATTCAAAGAGCTATTTTCAAATAGTTTTTTATACAATCTATTATTTTACATTTGACTTGATGAAAAATAATTTTTACTTGTTTGAAAGTAAGCAACATCATTCAGAAGTTTCTGATGCCTACATTAATGTTTCATAATTTTGAAATGAGAGAGTAGAATGCTAAGAAGTATTTCATTTGAAAAATCTTCCTTCAACCTTAATCTAGATGTAAAAGGTTCCCAAGGTCTGTCACAATAAAACAACACCACCACCAATAAAAAACCCACAAAGCCAGCTTGAATTAAGAGCTAGAAATTAGCCTCCGGTCCCTGGGAAGAATTCAGAGTTTGCCGTCTCCAAGTTCACCATGACACAGTCCTTAAAAACTGCTTTTTTTTTTTTTTGAGTTGGAGTCTCACTCTGTTGCCCAGGCTGGAGTGCCATGGCACGCTCACTGCCACTGCAGCCTCAGCCTCCTGGGCTCAGGCGATCCTTTTGCCTCAGCCTTCCAAGTATGGAACCACAGGCATGCACCACCATGCCCAACTGATTTTTTTATTTATTGTAGAGACAAGGTCTTGCCATGTTGCTCAAGCTGGCCTTGAACCTCTGAGATCAGGCAACCTGCCTCTTCCGTCCAAGTTGCTGGGATTACAGGCATGAGCCAGGGCACCCAGCACAAACTGCTTTTTTAATGGCTTAATGCATGAATTGTTAAAGTGGTAAAATAAATTAACTTAATTGAGAAGCCAGCAAATATGGCAGATTAAAGATAAAATGTGAATACCAATGGAATCCACCCTCTCTTTAGTAAAGAGTATGCTGATTTTCCCCAAGTGGGGACTTGCTAAGGTAAAGTGCCTGACCACAACAACTGATGATGAAGGTTAGGGTCCAGAAAGCTATTAAAGAAAACTTTCATCATTTTGTTAATTGTGGCTTGAGGAATCTTGTCTACATCCATCAAGCATTATTTAGTTTTCATGAATATGAATGATGAAATATAAGCTAAAAACCTAAACATTTCATTTTTGTGCGGAAGATGAAGACCATATTTCTAACACAGGCCTTAGCAGTCAGTCTAGCAAATCTTTCGTGAGGCAAAAGAAAGCTCTGCGCACATTCTGCATGAGTGTACACTGCCCGTGTAAGCTTCCTATTTAAAAACCACCTCGTGAGGTTTCCTGGGAAAGGCATTGTTTGTAATGTTGGCCCAAACTGAACCATGATGATCACCTCTGTCCCGACCACCAAGTCCAGCATCCTGGAAAAGAGCCTCAGGGTCTCTCTACAAAAGGCTAAGCCTCAGCTCCTGTGACTAACCAGAAATCAGGACAGCTCCTTACTTCACTTCCCAAATGACTCTTAAATACAGCCCACACCTCTATCCTCACTGAACTGCCTTGATCCCTGATCCCTCCAGCCCCTCCCCAGTGTCCCCTGTCAGATGCCCTCCCTCAGGCCCCTCTCTCATTGTCTCCTGGAGAATGTCCTGCTTCCACGCGCCTCTCTTCTGCAGCTGTACTCTCTGGGTTCTGGCCATTCCAAGCCATTGCTTACCGCCCCGTTCCCTGGCCACTGTGGAACTGTAGGATAACGTCCACGGTCCTTACCAGTGTGTCACGGATCATGTCCCTCCCATTTTTTGCAGCTGCATTCTTTGGCCATGTTTGGTCCTCAGAGCTCTCTGCCCTGGGTGTCTGTGCTTACGCTCTCCTGATGTCAATTCTCTTGAAAGGAGGATCGTCCATTCATTGCCAGGCCACCTCCGCCAGCTTCCTGGATCTAGCTCACACCTCTCTGATGACCAGAGGCCTTCCACCAGCCCAGTCCCAACAGCGTGCTGGGCCTCCTCTGTGCTGGCACACCACCCCAGAAATCTCTCTCTATATACGAGTGTATGTCTGTACATCTTTGGGTCTGCTTTAAATAGCTGACCATGAGCTCCTGGAGGGCAGAACTGTATCTTATCTCTGGGTAGTGGTTAGATGTTTTTGAAATAAATGGATAAAACTTTGCTCAGCTCCTCATTTCCCTGAAGGTATCCTCTGCTGGGTGAGCTTTTTTCTAGGAAGTCGGGGAGCTCAAAGTGTTTCCAGATCAGCCCTTCTTTCCTGTAAGACCCATGGGCTGTGAATACAGAGATGACAAAACACAGGAGGCCCAGGAGTTCCTCCTAACGTGTGTTTTAGAAGCAGCACACGCACACACCACACCCAGGATCAACAAGTGCAAGTGAAGCAGCAGCAACAAACCTAGGTTCAAGCACGTGCCCACAGTGCACAGGCACCACGGGAACCTACTGAGACAAGACCGGCAGAAAGCTTCACTCGGGGCTCCGGGAAGGTTCCTAGGTATTCTGGATGCGGAACTCTCCCCGTGCCTTTTTAAATCAGAGGCCTTGAGGTAAAGTCTTCCAAAATGGGAGCCTCAAAAGATTTCTGAGTTAAAGTTCTTCTCATTTCAGTGACTTCATGAAACAATGGATGCGAAATTATTTTGTAGATGTTATATTAACTTTCACATTCCCCTCTATTAAGTTCCTGTTAATATTTGCATAAGGCACACAATGTAGAGACTGCTATGGGATTGATGTACATTGTTATTGTTAATAAAAATGATAATACTATTTATTGAATGTCTGCTACGTGCCTGCTACCAGTACTGTCCCATTTCACAGATAAGGAGTCTGAGGCACTGAGGAGCTTAACAACTCTGACTAGAACGCCCCTGCTCTGTATTTTGTTTTGCCAAAATAATCTATGTGAAACAGTAGGTCTTGGCCATTACCCTCAGATCCTACCACTTCCGTCTCCTTTTTCACCTAAGTCTGACTTTTTACTCAGTAAATTTTCGTATTGTCTCCATCAAAACACTGATAATAGTGAGGCATAAACAAACAAACAAACAAACAAAATAGGTCTAAGCTACATTTCAAATATTGCTAGGAAACTTTATGTTTTGTCAAGCACAGAGTCCTTCATACAATTCATTAAAACTAAAGGTTTGGTTGCTGTTGTGTTTGGAGTTGGTTTGTGTGTATTGTTAAAAGCAGTTAAGAGACCAAACACAAACACCTGGACCTCTCACTTAATAATCTGGGTCGTGTGCTTATTGTTAGAGGAGAAGATGGCGGAAAGAAAGATTCATGGCAGGGATGGATCTGAGTCAACGCATATCCTCAGGACAGACTCAGCAGGGGAGAAGAAAACAGAAAGAAGGATTCATGGCAGGGATGGATAGGAGTCAACACACACTCTCAGGACAGCATCAGCAGGGGGTCAGGGCCAGCCCTTCCTCTCCTCCCCACTTGCAGCCCTTCAGCTGAACCCAGGAGTCCTCCATGCCTGGGCTCACAGCGACATAACTGCACATGTCAGAAACCAAGGAAAAGACAGGGTTTCCTGGCTTATCCCTGAACAAAAAACTCAGGGAACCAAGACCTGAGCAGCCCAGCTTTGGCTTATCTTTGGTTTGAATGTTTGTGTGTGTGTGTGTGTGTGTGTGTTTGTGTGTGTTTGTGTACGCATAATTGGAGTCACCCTCGAACATTATTTTAAAAGTTTTCTAAATTATGCTTAACCGTATTTCCTATATTGAACTTATTTTAAATTGGTCCTATTCGTTATGAAAAAGTAAAACTATATCGGGAACAAGCTGCATTTTGTAGGGTATTTTAAAAAAATGCTGTAGTGCAAGCTTTATACATCTTTTACAGATGTTGAAATATAAATGGTACAACTAGTTTCCTGATGGTGCAAGTTCAAAATGCATTTGCTGATTGTGAGGAATGAATGTGATCAGATTCCACCTGTGATGTGATGTAACACTAGGGGTTTGGCCAGCACTGGGCTGACCCCCATTTAACTCCCTGTGTGGTTTATATGAAAACCGCTGCCGGGTGTGGTGGTTCATGCCTGCCATCCAGCGCTTTGGGAAGCAGAGGCAAGAGGATTGCCTGAGTCCAGGGGTTCGAGACCAGCCTGGGCAACTTGGTGAGATCTCGTCTCTACGGTAAATCAAACAAAATTAGCCAGGTGTGGTGGTGGTGTGTGCCTGTAGCTTTGGCTACTTGGAAGGCTGAGGCAGAAGGATCGCTTGAGCCCAGCAGATCGAGGCTGTGGTGGCCGTGAGTGTGGAATAAAACACTGTTTCTAACCAAAACGAAGCTGTCTATGGAAGGAACAGAGTGAGACTCTTGCACCAAAAAAAAAAAAAAAAAGAAAAGAAAAGAAAGAAAACAGCACATGGCCAACCATGGAAAAATAAATTGTGTGTGTGTGTGTGTGCGTGTGTGTGTGTGTGTAAGGTACAGTTATAGTCTTAATTTAATGTAAACCTTTAATTCTTGATCACAAAGCAGCATACCTGTCAAGCACCTCACAAGCACAAAATATTTCATTGCAAGAAGGTGCCACCATGGATGTGGGGGAGGCTGTAGAACCAGAGCTGAGGTCTAGGCAGGACTTGCTAGAGTCCCCGTGGGTGGCGTGGCTGGGAGTGACCGGCACCTGAGAAAACCCTCGTCAATACCGTCTTCTCACCCAGACACATTCCTGCTTGCGCATGTAGTTGGTCACATGCATCAAGGTGCTTGGGTAAGCTGAGTCAGTCTCTGAATAAAACACTGTTTCTAACCAAAACGAAGCTGTCTATGGAAGGAAACCATCTTTGAAGTGAAAGATCATGCATAAGCTCCCCCTCCTCATACGGCGGCCAGAATCTCACAACCACTTTCTGTTGTCAAGGAGCTGGGTTTACACAGAGGTCACTCATTCTCCTGATAAAGAAATATGTCTGTCTGTTAAAGAAACCAGACCCGAGTTAAGGGTAGTTGTAATTCACAAAGTTTTGCGGATTTACTATTGTAAACTGTGAAAGCAAAAGATTATAGAAATGAGGATTATTTCTAAGAACTCGGTGAGCAGTCAGAGTGGATGAACCTCCCGCACCCTGACAATGAAAGCTGTGGGCTGAGCCAAGCGCTATTAGATTCTGGTAAATAATCGTGCCGTGCCTGCATTACATTCATAGCTGGAAAAATAAGCCCTGGGGCATTTTAGAAATCAGTAGCCTTGAACAAAAAGTGGCATGTAGACCTATGCTCAACATTTTATTGCTTTGATTTATGTTTCTTAAAAATAAATGTAACTAAGTTAAAAAGGATTTGTTATGGGTGGCTAAAATTACCATATGCTTCAGATAAAAATACCCAGGATACATAGCTAGAGAATACAGAATACATGAGAACATTCTACAGGGCAGGGGACCACACAGCAAAATTTCCTCCTTCCATGTTGATTTAGTCAAAGTCCAAACATCAGGAAGTACAGACTAACCAGTGGTCTGCATTCTTCTTCCTGCAAGGAGCTATACTGTGATAGGGACTTGTAGAGTTACAAGGTAAAGGTATATATAATAAGAAGAATCTAAATTTGGCCAACCAAAGTATAAATGGAAGCCAATTTGCTGGCCCATTTTAAGAGCTAATTGCCTCTGATTGAAATCAGTTTTGATTTGGCTTAAATTTGCTACTGAAATGGCTAAAACACCTACATCATGCCTGCGTCTGTAACTGAACACACATCTGGAAATAGGAAAAAGATGGTTGGGAGAATATGGCTTCTTAAAAAAAAAAGGTTGACTACGATGTGATATAATTTGTAAGTTCTTTCCTGTTACTTCTTTCAGGGAATCTTAGCAAATAAAATGTTAAGAGAAGAAACTTCCCTTTAGAATCAGAGCTCATGTCAGGTAGAGTTCTCACCAAAAAAACCACTTCAGTTTGCACATATTAATTCATTTTTGCCTTTTGGTCTGTAGCCTCAATGAATGTCACAGCCAAGGAATCCTCACCCTGTGAGTTTCTTTTCTGGAAGACGTACACAGTGTAACGGGAAACGCTACTTCAAGGCATCGACTGGAAAGGGTCTGCAAGGTGCAGGAGTACAGCAACTTTCTGAACTGTGGATAGCCTCTTCTGTCTGCCTCCTGGAATTGTCCCTCTTATGCCTTGGAGTTCCCACCTCACTTCTGAGCCACTGACCTATGCTTTCTATAACAAATGGACTAGGGACCACAGAAAACAATAGTTCCAGAGTTTGAGTAAGATTCACATACACGTCAAATTTTAATACATTTTTACTTTACATATTGCACATACTTAGACACAAAATTATTCATTTCTTTTTAGTAATAGCCTATGTTTGTTGCTCCAGTTGAGATTCAAGCAGGTTTAAACTCAGGAAGTTTAAGAGCTTTGAGGATTCAAGATGCGGAATCTATCTGGCACAATTTGTCTTGTCCATGATTAATGGTCAACTATCAAACTTCAGTGTTGGAAATGACAAGAAGAAGATTTCCAGGAAATTCCATTCTTTAGTTGACGTATAATAGAAACACATTTTTTTGAGGTAATTGGGGCCCACTTTCTAATGTGTCTTTATGAATGAGTAGAAAGAATTGCATCGTACAATGAATAGTGTGACTTCATGTTCTCAATCAAGAAAGATGCTGCTGTTGTGGAAATTGATCATAACTTTTAAGATATATAAATAATATTCTGTTATAAAAGGCGCATGCATGAATTATTCTAAAGAAAGCTGTTGTAAGTTGTAAAGGAATTGGTTCACGCTCTGCCTGGGCAAGCCACCCCGGGACCTTTCTGACTCAGATAAAACAAGTGATAGATGGAGGGCATCATCAATTAAAGGCAAAATTAAAAAAAAATTATAATCTGTGGCTCCTTCAGTTTAGAAAGGCATATCATCAAGTAAAAGTTGGTCATTTAAAAATTAGTGTTTTAACAACAGATGTTTCATTGAAATCCTTAGTTTTGAAGATCCATTAATAGAAATGGACCATTTCAGAAAATAAGTCGTTTAGATTTTCCAGAAAGGTCCAATCAAAATAAGACTTACTTTTGGCAAAGATATGTTTAAAAACATGTGTGACTTTTAGATTGGCCCAAATTAGGAAAACGGCATCCGCCTTCTGGAAGATTCAGTCTCATCTCCAGCACCAGGTGGGCAGGAGAGAGCTGAGCCATCCCACCCTGCCCAGAAAGAAGAGAAGAGCTAACCACTCCCATCTGGAGATGCTGACGGTGAGGACCATCACACCATCTTGCAAGATGGTGTAAGAGAAGAAGAAAGTGCTGACATTGGAGAAGCTGCAAATCTACTTGGGAACTTCAGATCAACATAAACTTCCAGGGCCAAGGTTAAGGGATGTACGCCAACGACAGCTAAACCCGCCAGTCTTTGAGGGTTCTGAAACACTAACAAGTTAGAAGCGATACTAAGATATACCTTGTGCAAAGGCTATTTTCTTGTTTACGGCTGGCATGTTGGAACTGGAGATGTGCCAAACTTTTGCAAAGTGTCCCTCATCAAGAAATTCAAAGGAATGGTGCCATGCTCTGATGTACTGGCCAAGTTCCAAGTGCAGTTAATCATGATTTTGACCATGAGGGAAAAGTGGTTTCAAGTCATAAAAAAGATGCCTGGACAAAGTGGGTTGAATTGTTCCTGCTAATGCTGTCCATTTTGAGATTCTAAAGCTACTTTGTCCGTTAGGCACTGCTTTGGACGACGCTACAGACTTTAAAGCTGTTATGTAAGAGGAAGCCCTCCAGGTGTTTACATTCCATGAAGAAAACTCCAAGAGTCTTGTGGCGAAAGAACTAGTTCAGGAAGTCACTGAACATGAGCAGGTGATCTATGGCGCTAGGGCCTTGGACAGGGATCCTGTAAGAAATGACATGGGTGTGAAAGAAAATCCTACACTTAGTGATAGTCCTGGTCTTTTGTCCCGGGACTGGGGTGCCTGGGTTGGGGAGGGATGGTTGAGAAAGGAATTCAATGTGCGTTTTGGAAACAGTATTTTCTTTGCATGGATAGTAGGGTCTTTTCCAAACAAAATGGAAGCCGAGCAATTTGAGATACTAACACGATCTGTCAGATAATTCAAAACAATTACTTTGGGAACTCTTTGTCCTCATCATGCTGTGGGGTCTTCAGGTTGTGCCTCTTTCCCTGTATGTCTGATCTCCCTGGCATGCTGAAGGTTTAATATTCTTTCTATAACTTGTGCCAACTTCTTTTTAAACCTATCTGGGCCTGAATATAGAGATGTATACGTAAAGGAGAAACATCTTAGCTTGGTGGTGTAGATGTAGGTGGTTCATCATTTTGCCAGATTTATGCTTAAAATGTATAGACATATAGGAGAGGAGGGAAAGTTTTTAAATGATGTGTGTCCAGCTGAATGCCATGACTATTCAGATGCCTGACTGTGAGCTACCGCTGTCCTACAGAGTACGAACAACAGAGACCACAGTGTATTTCAGAAGTTGGCTATTATCATGGTAGATTTTATCATTAGTGCTATTTAGGTATCCATATTTTAAATAATCGTGTTAATTTGTTTAAAAGTCAATTTCGATTCTTTAAATTACAATCATTTCCTAAAAGTTTGAGTAACTATAAAATTTCCCTTCCATATGCATACCTATCTGAAGATAATGTACTTATACCTTAGGAAATTCAAGATAAAAAGGACACAATATAAAAACATTAGAGATAAATATAAGGGAAAAAGGAAGAAAGGGTGGTCTGGAAAAGTGGCCGAGAGCCCGAGGACCTGATCACGTGCTAAATCTAGACACTGACGTGCACAGGTCATTTTTTAAAAAGACATTTTTCTTTTCAAATGACACATCATTTTTTGTGAATTACTGAGTGAAGAGATGTTTAAAAGATAATTATTTGCATTAAATCTTACTTGAGTTCTTGGGAACTGGTGGCCAGCATACTTCGAATGCTTTTGTCCGCCAGTGGGCAGCCAGACAGACTGTAAGACAGGCCGGGACAGTCAGGTCAGTCAACCGCTAAGCATGTAACTCCCGAACAAACACAACATACAAACTGAAATTAAAGAGTTTAATGCAGAAAAGCAATGGGTAAGTGCTGTATATTGAATTTTTTTGTATAGTTAACTCTGAATAAGTTCAAATGTAAATTTAAGAAAACATTTCTGAAATAAGCATTTTTAATAAGAATTTTTTGATCTTTGGTTAAATGCTTAAGAAGAATTTTGCAAATTTAGGTAGTTTATTTGAAAATAAAAGACATTATACAACACATAAACTAGCATGCTTTTGAAGGTCAACATATAGCACTTAAAGGGTTGACACAGAATTCAACATTTGTACTTTGACAGCATTGTTGAGGTAAGCTGAAAACAATAAATTGAAAAGACAGAATCCACCATGAAAAAAATGAAGTCACACCTTCTATGTGAGGCGTAATTACCAGTCACATGACCACTCCCATCACACCCTGGAGTTGGACATCTGCCACCAAACAAAAACAAAAACAGCCAAAATAGTAAGTATGTTTTAAAAAAAAACTTTAAAAAAAGTTTCATTGTTTCCAGTTTAGCTGCAATGTCTGCAAGGGGATTTAAGCACCCTGAAGAAAAGCTGCAAAATGCACAGGATTACATGAAAATGACGCCCCCATACGACAGAGCATCATTAAGAACAAGCAAGTACACAGTTCGCTTCTCACTCTACCCAACCGGCAGTTGGAAACATTTATATGCTGCGAATGTCGCATGCTCAAACGGCAAGGCAGATACAGATCCGGTTTTTAAAAATAAGCCAAAGAATGGGAAAATTAAGAAGTGTCGTAATTTCACCTCACGTCATGCTTACGTTATTAAATCCTTTTTGCTCTCCTTGCATTGAGGGTACTTGGGTTTGGGACTTGGGATGGTCACCTCCCCAGGATACCTTCTTTCTTCCAGAGCCTCCTGGAATGGATCCAAGTCTTCTGGCTGCAGGCAAAACACAGCTTCAGAGCCACACGGATAACAGGGAACACAACACACAGACAGGAGGAGGTGGCTCATGGCTCTCGGGTTGCCGCTACATTTTTTGCCTTTTCCTACTGTACATTTAAAGTTGTTATAAATCTTTGTCTTGATCCAGCCTCTTCTAATAATGCAAACTGAACTCTTTGTCAACTGCTCTAAATTTCTACAGTGATTGTAAGCTGTCAGTAGTCAGGGCACTTAGTCAGTATTCATTGGCCGCGGCCATGCTCACAGCAGGGGCACATATAGTCTGATAGCCAGAGACTACTTTTAATGTGGTCTTCCTTTTTTAGCATTCAGTAAATACCTGTTGGTGTACATGCTGGGGTCCTAGGCAGTGTTTCATCCAACACTGCCAAGACTCAACACTGTACCTAAACATATTTTAGAGGCGAGCTTTTACCCTCCATTGGTAAGTATTTCACAAGTATATGCTTTTAAGACTCAAGGCAATGGAACACCAGTTCAGATGAATGCAGTTTAAATTATTCTTATGCGGCATCTTTTCTTGGTTGCGTCCAATTGCAGTAACCGAGACATTCCTATAGATGGCAATGTTCAGCAAATGTGTTTCCTAAGTTTATGTTACTTGGAAAGGTTTTACTTCCCCAACAGTCTATAGGATAAAAACACTTGTGTCGTTTTATGAGGACTTAATCTTAATTAAAATAGATTCAGAGATTCAACTATCATGCCTTATTTGGTAGTAATGATTCAACACTTCAGGAGAGAAAAAAAAATACATAGAAATTTACTTATCACACAGATTTGATTCTTTTTTTACAAAGCCTGGATACTGAAAGCACTTTGAAGAGAAAGGATAATGGAGGCTTATAAGCAGGTGCCCTCTCTGCCTATTTCTACATGGGGCTAATGTTTCTTTTTCTACTCCTTGTTTTTATCAAATACTATTGCTTTGATGGTGGTCTCTTTATTGTACTAATTTTTTTTCATTTTGCAGTGAATAAAGGACATGTCATAATTTTCAGAACTGAACATTTTAAAGTCAGTACATAAAGAAAACATTTTTCTTCATTTTTTTTCAAAACCTAAGGGATACTAGATCTATTTCAATAACCTGAATTTGAAAATTGTGACTATGTCAAAAATAGGTTCTTGATATAGATGTTGTAAGTTATATTGTCATAAACAAAGATTTAGGTGATTGTACTAAAATAATTTCTACGAAGCTTGAGTAAATTCTTCTGAATATTTTAAGTTTCTTAGAAAAGAGACACTATCCTTAGCCTTAAGAGGCTAATTAATTAATAGCACATAGGTAACCGTTTAAGCGTCTAAGACTCTCATTATAAGTCTCTACCTGCAAGGAAAACCCTGTATTGTGTCAACAACTGACCCGGAAAAAATGAACTGGTATGCTGTTTATACGTTTTCTTACAGAAATAATTTGCAACAAAACACATTTGTCAGGAAATAAAATTTATCATTTAAAAGAGCTGGTTGTTTGATTCACTCAAATCAATGTTAGTCATCAATTTCTTCCGGGTCAACAAGAACTGTCTTCTAAGTCATCCTCAGCTGAAGGTCATATGTAAAGAGAAAACATGTTTTCTCTTAAGATATGTGCAAATGGCCTTTTCTTTCAGCTGAGGCCCAATTTTAAAGTCTCGCAGTCAACACGGGCAGGTTTCCATGAAAAGGACATACAGTAATCTCTTTGGACTCGTCCTCGTCTACCCTCCGGGGCTTCATTTTGGTGTAGTCTACGGGCAAGTCCCAGCAGTCCCCCTCGCCCAGCTGGAAACACCGGTTGTTCATCACAGCCTGCTGCTGGGGGGACATGGGCTCCAGGGGGGTCAGAATGGGGCAGCAGCTGTCTCGCGGCCTCTGCTTGTTCATGCTGAGGTCCAGGGTCCCGTTCTCATCCACTTCCATGTCAGGGTTCTGTTGGCAGAAAGACATGGTGACTGGGCTTGGCCTGACATCTTGTAACACCATGTGTCTACCCTACCAGATTGCAGTCTTGACTTTAGCCACTACAGCATTCAAACACAGAATTCCTCACTGCTGTCTCATTTACCTTAGCTCCCAAAGCAAACTGATGCAGCCTGCTGCTAGTTTTCTGCTATCTCATGCTCAGCTGCTAAATTGGCTGGAGGGTCCGTCCGTCTGTCCGTTTGTTCATCCCTCCATCCACCCATTTCTCGATTTATCTATCATCTGTCCTCTCTCTTCTCTTTCCTTTTTCCCCCTTATTACATCTCTACTTTTGGAAATAAGCTTGACCAGGAAAAAATTTATGAAGTGCATAACTTCAATCTCGTTCCAGTTCAAATGCCTAAGATAAAAAAAAAATGTGTGTATATATGTGTTTGTAGTACATACACACATATATGTCAGCTTAAAAATTCATTCTTTTTAGTTACACTGATGCTAACAGTTCAGAAATTAAAGAGGAGGTAAACAAAAAATTAGAAAGATGAAGACAGGAGAGAGAAGGGACTAAAATTTACTTTCTGATGGAAACTCTTTTGATGAAGATAATCTTTTAAGAGAGGAGATATGCAATCACAGTTCAAGAGACGTCTACTACAGGGATTATAGAATGATCTACTCTAAGTTTCAGCAAACCCACTATTTAGTCAACAAGATAAAAAAAAATAATCAAATAGGTACAGGGTGAGAGTCTTAAAATATGATGCTTTGAAACACATCAAGAATTCTTCAGAGCTTGCCTCCCAGAGGAGTGTGAGGAGGGACACGTGGACAGAAAGTACAGAAAAAAAAAAATCAGAATACCTCCAACAATCCTGCATGTTTTCCCCCAAAGAGTATGCTTTCTTTAGCAAAAATTCGATTTTAGGGCTGGTGTGAAAGCTGCTGCCTTCTCAAAGGTCCAGCGGCTCTTTCCTCCCGATGTAATAGCAGAAGGAAGACGCTAGAATGAGAACCCCGTCTTGGGAGGTGTTACCTTGATAAATTATACAGTATTATTCTGCCTGAACTCTCTTTGCTGAAGTGCACTCCTGAGTTGAAGCTCTGATACTAATTTAGGCTTCATAACGCTGAATTTATTCTATCACTTTTATTTAAGAACGTAAAAAAATGCAAGGGGTTTCTTTCTTTCTTTTTTTTTCCTTTTTCTTGCCTCAGATTCTCTTCCACACCAGCCTTGCATTTTGGCAACCCTGATCACCATGAAAACTGCATGCCCCTGAGGCTTCTCCAGTATCTCCGAATAAAAATATCAATAGAAGAAAGAGCATTGGCAAAACGTAAGATCACTGACCTTTCTCCATTCACATGAATTACAGTGATTTATAACAACTACTGTCAGTGGGGTGAGCTCATGGCGCCTGGCGGGGCCATGCCAGGTAGAGGGGCCCTTTGCTTCTCTGGAGAGGAGGTGAACAAGCGGGCCGCTCAGCATCCCCTCTGAGCACACAATGGACCGCTCCCCGCACCGCCGGCTTCCCTCGGGCCACCTGGCGGCCTCAGCGAGGCAGCACCCTCCTAGCTCGAGCATCTCTCGCGGCTCGCGCAGCTGCTCAGCGCCAGCAAGGGATCCATTGACAGGAACACACAAAACGGAGCCCGGCAGGTCGAGGCTGCGGTGGCCGTGAGCGTGCCACGGCACTCCAGCCTGGGCGAGACTCCGAATCAAAAAAAAAAAAAAGAACACAAAAGATAGAAACGCTCCGCAAACACCTCACGCCCTGCAGCATCTACGAAAAATTTAAACTGATGGGCGCTGGCTACACCTCCATGACTGATCACTGGCGAGGAAGTCAGCTTCTCCTTCCTTCGTTTCCCTGCTCCGGGCCCCGCGCCGGGAGTGTGGGTCAAGGGACAGCCTGCATTTTATCCCGCCATGGCGAGGCCTTCCTGTGTCTGAACGTCAGGGCCCACGGCTCCCTGGTCTCGCGTCTCTGGGCGGTCTCTTCGGACCGCACGGAGACCCTGGGGGCTTGGTGCTCAGTGGCACGACTCTCGGTCCCTGCGCCGGGCCAACCTGAACGCTCTGACCGCGCCTCCTGATGCAGAAAGCGAGTCCGCCCCGGGCCGGGGCCCCACGCAGGCCGCCCCGGGCGCAGCTGCCCCGGGCGTCCCGGGCGAGCGCCCGGCTGGGCGAGACCGCCAGGGCGGCCGCCGAGGCCCCGCCCAGGCGCGCCGAAGCCCCGCCCCCGGCCGCGGGTGGGGCCCCCGGCCCGGCGGGCGTACCCGCGCGGCGCACAGGTCCTGCGGCTTGGTGGACAGGTTCTGCGGCATCTCGCGGCAGCGCGTGGACAGGTTGAGGATGGCGGTGGCCGCCATGTGGGCCGCCTCCATGTCGTGCGTGTAGTCGAAGCTGCTCTTGCTGCAGGTGCTGCTGGCGCTGCTGCCGCCGCCGCAGCTGAGGTTGCTGCTGCTGCTGGGCGCGTAGCTGCTCGTGGTGCTGCTGCTGGGGCTCGGGTTCTTGCAGTACCGCTTCGCTGGGGAGACAGGGGACAGGGTGACTCAGGCCGGCCCGCAGGACACCGCAGGCAGAGCAGAGCGGGGCCCGCCGCGCCCCCGCCTCGTTCACACACGCCACGTGGGGACGGGCCTGGGGCGCCGAGCTCACTCGAGAAAGAACACACAACCCCTCTGGCTGCTTTTCTTTCTTTCCTTTCCTTCTTTTTTTAACACTGTATATGTTTGAATGAACAAGAATCAGGCTGACCCTGGAAGAGAATTCGTCTAGCCTCGCGAAGAGGCTGCGAGTTGCGCACTGCAGGGCGGTTACCCGAGCCCGTCAAGGCACACACCTGGCATGTAGGGGGTCGGACTTTCTCAGGGATTTCCTCCCAAAGAGGAAGAAGAGAACAAAACTAAAACAAACAAAAAGCCTACTCGCATAGCTAATACGGCCATTATGAACGATATTAAGAAGTTACCCCCCCCCCCACCAAAGCGCTGGATTTGGATAGAAAACAGTAATTGAGCGGTTATCATCAATAATGTTCAATTTTTGGACTGAAGACTGTGTCTTCCTGACACCAAGGAAGAGGTACGGTTTGGGGATACTTTGAAAGCACAGCCCCCTGCAGAGGAAGCCCTGATGGCCAGGGCCCAGCGTGAGAGAGGCTACCTTGTTCTTTTCTCAGGCCCTGCCAAAACCTACAAAGCAAACCCCACAAGACAGTGACTGCTTTACACCCAGGTGGGCTCCAACCCGTGAAGCACACAGGTACCTTGTAGATAATTTGACTTGTTTTGTTCATCTAAATTGGCAAAGCCATATGGAGTGATACCCAAACCTGGTGGGGCGCGGCTGTCCTGGAGGTGAGTGTCCCTTAGTGGGTGCCCTTCTCCGTTTTCTTTGGGAATGCACCTCATTTAAAGAGCAGGGCAACTCAGTGCTGGTGAGCAGCGGCTGCTGGTCTGAGCACAGACCATGCCAGGGCCTCTGAGAGGGGTCCGTGGCACTTCCAGGGAGCTGACTAGACACAACAGAGACTCTACCCTGCTGAGGCCCCCTGGGACCTGTGTGGTGGGTGCCATGAGCCACACTGAGCTACTACCAGTTTGTAGTTTGTGATAGTCTGGATCTGGGCTGAAGGTTGTGATTTTATATCATTTACATTTTTGTGTAAAAATAAGAGTATACAATTGTAAAAGGAATGAAATTATACTCATGAGGGGCCTTGTTTTTTTTTTTTTTTTTTTACCAGCGAGGACTGGTTCAGGAAAAAAAGTGGCCTACATTAAAAATAAAACAAAAACTAAGTTTTGTTTTGAAATGAGTGAATTTCAATAAAACAAAAAAAGTAAATGGAGCAATGTGAATCTATGCAACATACTGCCACTGACACCATGTCGGTCACATCAGGGCAGGCTAGTCTGGGTCCCCACGCGGGCTCAGCACCAGCAAGGGTACCATGCAGCGTGGGGTCCAGGGACGTGATGAGAGTTCCTGTTTGCTCTGATGGGCCAGACACTTCCTGTCCTGTGCTTCTCTCACAGAGACTGCCCGTCATGCTGTGCCACAGGGTCCTCCAACCATGAGAATGCTGCCCCAGCCCCACTTCACAGTTACAGAAATTGAGGCTGGCCAAGGTCAAGATGAAAGTCTACAAACAAGACTCTGAAGGCAGCCAGAGCTGCGGTTTGCCTTGGTGAGTCTGATATCTTATCTGTTAAAAACACTACTTCCGGCCAGGCTCGGTGACTCAGCCTGTAATCCCAGCACTTTGGGAGGCCAAGGGGAGTGGATTGCCTGAGTCTATGGGTTCGAGACCAGTCTGGGAAACTTGGGGAGACCTTGTCTTTACAATAAATCAAAAATTAGCTGGGCCTGGTAGCGCGTGCCTGTAGTTCGGCTACTTGGAAGGCTGAGGCGAAAGGATCGCCAGAGCCCAGCGGGTCGACACTGGGGTGGCTGTTAGTGTGCCACTGCACTCCAGCCTGGGTGACAGAGTGAGACTCCAACTCAAAACAAAAAACAAAACATACACAGAAAACCAAAAATGCTACCTCTATGTGACTGTATTTTACTTAAGTGAATCTTTAACTAAAACGAGTCTTTGTATTTCTCTTAGCTTACTTGAATCACTTTAAATTATCCTGAAGTTATAAAATGTAGACATGACGATGCATTTACTTTCCCAAATGTTTAAATCATAAGATCCCACACTTGGGATGGTGCTGAATTTTAGTAGGCAACTGAACTGTCAATAATGTTTTGATGTGCCTGTCGACTAATATCACTCAAATAAGCAAGTAGGACCCTGTCTACTTTCATATGTATTCTTTACTGAATGTAAAACACATATTTTCCAATTTTGATCATAACAAAAATAACAGTATCGATGGTTTAAATTGTTCAGAAAAGTAAAGTCTTTAGTCCTAATAATTTGCCCTACTTGTAAAACATCGCCAAAACCCTTAATGCCAGTGTCATTTGAAGCACACTTAGCATTTTGGGGTCATTGGAATGACACCAGTGGGCGCTGCAGAACAGGGAGCTTCAGACTAGGGGTGCTCTGCCCCCCCCCCCCAGCAGACCTAGCCTCTGCTTCTTCCCATGTGAGCAGTTTCACAGAAACCTAATGCACTTTCTTTTCTCCCTTTCTTTCTTTTTGGCATACAAAGCTATTTTCTGTCAAATCACTTTCCAATCAGTCATCAGAGAAGTGCCCCGAACATTACTGTATCATATGAGAAACATGACAGCTTTGGGTCTAGATGCCTCAGCTGCTTTGAGAATGTGGCAACTGGCTCGATCTGAACCCTCCTGAGAAACACTTCTTCAAGTATTCCCTCTCCTCTACTTCAGGAAGAAGAAGTACACAGGACTTGGAGTGATTAAATATGGCTGTGTATGCAAGGTAAAAAGCAATTCAATGTCAAAAAACAAACCAATCCAACCAGGACCTTCTTATTAACCTACTCTGCTTGTGAAATTCTTACTAAAGGTATGTCTCTCATTCTCCTAGAAATGCCCATTTCCTTATGTATTGGCATTTTCTTGTAGGAGATAGCTTTGTCTTTACTATACTGAATTTCCTTGAAAACCAGACAAAAAAGAATGCAATCAAAAGATATCCATGGAAGAGTTGTCTCTACTGTCTGGGACCTGGTTACCTTTGGGCCTAATTCAATTCAGATCTCTTCATAGTTTTTACATCGTTTTGTCATAAGTAAATCTAAGTACATTGAAGCAGAAATGCCAATGGAAAAAAATGTACTTTCTTATAAAAGTGTCCTGTGAAACAACACCTTCAAGGTAAACAGTTTACCCACAGGAGTTGAACTTATGTCCAGAGCAGGGGTCCTTGAGCAGTAAGTGTCCTTTGCAAGACTACTGCCTGCCTGGCCTGCCCCGGCCCTAAAGCGTTGCGGCAAATCTCTTGCCCACCAGAAGTTTACAGTTGAGCAAGAACACAAGAAGGTCACACCAACAGCGACTGAGGGGTGACACGAGCTACAGTGAACGGACAGAGTGTGGGTGTTGCATTTGACACAAGCAGTCCAATGAAGAGGGAGCAAGGGCTGTGAACTGCCCTGCGGGAACAGAGAACTTCCTGAAGGAGTCAGGTAATGCTGTGAGAAAATCTGCCAGGTGGAGGGAGGGAAGAATGACTAGCCTCTGAGGTGGGCCTGGGGGGCACTGGAGGTGGAGGGCCAGGGAAGGCCTGCTCCAGTGAGGTTATGTGGAAGGGACGGGGCGGCTATATGGACAGTCAGGGGAGAGTCCACGGCCCTGGGTCTGCACACCCTTGGAGGGGAACAGAGAGCGGTGTGGCTCCAGGGCGAAAAAGAAGTTCAAAGCTGATCAAAAGTTTAAGCTCTTGAGAATTGGAAAGTTTGGGAAAAGTCAAAAGGGAGAACCCAAGAAAGCGTCCACCAGAGGGCTGGGAACTCAGTGGGTTTAGGCAAACCCAAGGGTGGTAAAAGGCCACCTGGAGATTGTGAAGAAGGAAATGCCTTAGACCAGCAGCTTTTTTTCTGTAAAGGATTCCATAGCAAATATTCTAGGCTTTGGGGGTGGTGTGGTCATTGTCACCACCACTCAGCTCTGTCCTTGTCCTGTGGGAGCAGCTCTAGCCCACACGTCAACCAAGGAGGGCGGCCGGGCATCAACAGTCCTGTGTGGATGGGCACAGAAATTCGAATTTGATGGTTTTTACAAATCAGAAAATATTCTTTCTCATTTTTCACTCCAAGTATTTAACAATGTAAAAACCATTCTTAGCTCATCATGCAAATTAAGCAGGGAAGATGGGACCTGGAACTTCCAGGAGGACAGGGTCGTGGGTGATCTGTCCTGTCTTGCCTTACCTCCTCCATCACCTCCTCATGTGCTCCCATTTCCTGCAGTTAATGCGAAGCCCCTTTCTCACAAGCCCCTTTCTCAAAAGTCCCCACAGTTGTCCCTGTTCTTCCTTCCCATGCATCTTAATTGCAGCCTCCTCAGGTCACTGACTGTCCTCATGAGTCCATGGGCTTCCTTGCTTTCTCATAATTTCCACTTAGACTTTCCGATCTGTTTTAAAATTGCTACTTGGGTAACCCGCATGCTAATTTTTCCAGGTAGTAAGGAGTACTGGTTTCACTGAACATCAGTATATGCTTCACTAGCTGTGTGTATTTGTAATCTCTTCTTTGAAATAGATTATCTGCAGAGGAAGGATAGATAGATTGCTAGATAGATAGAGAGACAGACGACACCAGACACAGATAAGTAGCTAGCAAGCACCCGGCTTGCCGTGCCATGTCTGGAAAAATGCGAGAGGTTAAGTAACGGTTTGCTTAGTGTTTCTGGTCACAGTCGGTGTGATGTATGGGATGGTATCCCAAGACTGGAGAGAAAGGTCCTGCTTCTTTTTTCTTTTTTCTGGATCTCCATGGTCCTGACCCCTGTTTGCTATGAATCACGCTTTTCTTCCCTACACTGGGTTTATTTCTCTGCTTTATTCTTTTCTTTTTTTTTTTTTTTTTTGAGTTGGAGTCTCACCCTGTTGCCCAGACTGGAGTGCAGTGGCACGCTCCCAGCCACTGCAGCCTCAACCTGCTGGGCTCCAGCGATCCTTCCACCTGTCTTCCAAGTAGCTGGAACTACAGGTGTGTGCTACCACGCCTGGCTAATTTTTTGATTTACTGTAGAGATGAGGTCTTGTCAAGTTGCCCAGCTGGGTCTCGAACCCATGGGCTCAGGCAATCCACTCACCTCAGCCTCCCAAAGTGCAGGATTACAGGCTGAGCCACCGAGCCCAGCTTCTCTGCTTTTTTCAAAGGAGCAATGACTCAATCATTTGTGCACCTGAAGCGAGTCTTGGCAAAGACACTTTGGAAGGTAACTGAAGACAAAAGTCACTCTGCAATCTTAATCTACTATCTGATATCCAGGTGTAGGGTTGGCTCCTCTCGAATTATATCCATTGACAGACCTACCCAGCTAATCTTATCCTAGTGGGCACTTTCTGTGATGCTTTTAAAGTGGAACAGAAATAGAGTATCACTAAAAACCCAGATTTCACCAGTACACAATATGTCCATGTAACAAAACTTAAATTTATATCAGAAAATTGAGTGCAAATTTGTTTTCTCAGTAAACTGTGGTAAAAGACTGCATTTCCTTTTTTCTTGGTTTCCTGAAGACCAAATATTGAGATTCACCCTGTATGCTAAACAGATTCTTGTTATCTAGTGGGTCAGCTGAAAAGCATGGCTCAGCCTTAGTTTTGGACAACAGGTATTTTGCCTGAGCATTTGACAATGAGCACTAATAATTAACATGTAATTGCTCATCTTTTACAGCTGGCAAAAAGTGCACCCATCTGCACCATCTTCATGACAGTTCAGTGAGATCAGGATAGACACTCTTACTCCTCCTCTACTCTTGAGGAAACTAATGCACAGAAAGGCTATTTTGTCCAACCACATTCAGCTAATACTAAGTGGCAGTGCCGAGAATTGACTCAAGCAGATTTGATTTCTGGTCCACTAAAGGGCATTGTGACTATGGAGATACGCATTGCTGGTCACGACCTTACCCAGAAGCCCCCTTTCTTTCTCAGGCTGGAGTCCAACCATAGCAACAAAGTTAAAGAAATTAGGCCACCCAGAACCAGAACAAAAAATAGGTGTATAAAAATGAACATTGAGTGAAAGAATAAGACAAATCACTGTAAAATATCAATGACTAGAAAATCTTATAAACAGAAATCTTCAATTATGTAAACTTAGCTTCTTTTGATCTTTCATTTGTAGTTGGATGAATAAAATTACAACAAAACCTGAAATTGGCAAGTAATTGTTATAGAATAAGCAACAACACAAACTAAAAATAATTATTTATGTCATACCCTTCAAAGCACTCCTTTTTTCATTTATGACTATGTTTCTGAATATTAAGAATTGATACACAAGGGTAATCAATATATGATACATCAAAGAAATACTACATTTCATTCACTATACAAATGGATTGTTATTAAGGCAAGAAATACCATAGCTTAGAAAGATGTGCAACAACTTATATTGAATTGTAAAAAAGATCTCTGAATTTCATAATCATTCAACTTAAATATTTTTTGCGTGTGCACCTTGATTTTAATGAAATATCATTTTCAAAGAGAAGCTTGAAAATCTTTAAGAAGCTATTTTTTTTTCTTCTATGCAAGAGAGCACCACAATAAGACTTCTAAATCAGACCTTTTACAGCCCAAGTCCCAGTTGGTAAAATTTGCAACTGTGGCTATATATCCTAGAATGCTGATGTGTGGTGAGATAAATAAGTCAAATCAAAGACATATAGTTTTCCCCTCTAATGTTAAGCTACTTACCAAATTAGCTCTGTAACAAAGTGGTACCTAACTCACACCACTGGTAGCAGTTCCCACAAGTATTAGTGAAAAATAAACCATCCTTTTCCTGTGAAGCATGCAGCATTTTATTTGTTTCATCAGTTCTGTTTTATTGGTAGGTGCCACAATAGCCACAAGTGCATACCAGAGTTTTGTCACAATAGGTGGCACCTCAGAGCTGTCCCTTTCTCTCCATTTTCCCCCGTTGGAGAAGAGACATAGGTCCTGGGATGGCTCTGAAGAGACTGGGGAACGCAGAGGCTGCCAACCCTGGCTCTCATGAGACTCACTGGTGAGCTTTTGGAAAATGGCATTGCACGGGAAGTACCCCAGGGATTCTGATTTACTTGATCTGGGATGAAGGCTGGGAATAAACATTAAAAAAATTGCTCTCCAGATAATTCCAACGTGTGTCCAAGGCTGAGAACACTGAGGAAGTCAGTGCAGAGCTTTTGAACACCACAAGGAACTTGGGGTTGTGCTGCAGGTTCTCCCTGTACTGTCTTGGGGCCATCTACATAAAAGGATTTTGGACTGTCTGACAAATACCAGAAAACACGATTCTCTCCACGTTCCACGAGCAACCAGAATGCATTACTCTGGAATTACTGAAGGAAAGCCCTCTTTCTCCTTCCCCAGAGATTTTGTTCACCTGAGGCTGTATGGACCTGGGGGCCCTCAGCTTGGGGACTGTGCTGTGAGTGTCTCGTTCACGAGTGCCCGACCGCTTTGCAGGACATGGAAATACACAACAACAACATCATCAACGGCAACGTGTCTCTCACGTATAAGAGTGTGCACCTCCTACCATCATCATATCCTTTGGGGGATAAATCCCTGGTTTGCACCTTGGGAGCTATGGCTCGCTTGCCATAAGTATGGTTGTCGTAACTGTTGTATTCAAACGAGGTCTTGGAGTATTTCTCAAGCTCCTTGGCCAGGTTGGAACGAGGTGTGGTTGTGGGGACATTGTTTCTGTAGCCATACTGAGGAATCTCGAGCTGCTTGACAAAGCACATTGGCCTGGAAGTAAACAAGACAACAAACAAGCTTACTTTCCTGTGACTTTGTATATGACATGCTTCCCATTTCTTAAATGTATTAAGAAGTTTTCATGAAAACTGCAATTTTATTTTCATGAGACAAGATAAAGAGTGGTTTAAACAGATAGCACCAAACTACCTAAAAGTCAACTTTGGCAATAAAAAGGATAAGCACTAACATAAAATTGTCTCTTTTTTTCCTCTTTCTTTTAAGAGGTCTGGTAGGCAGAATGAAGAGATGAGATGTAGGGATGAAAAATAATATTATGTTCATGTGTGCTCCTTTCAGTAGTTACAAAAAAGAGTCGAATTACACACAAATGACATAAGTTTAGAATAAATGCCACCCAGCACGCTGGCTCACGCCTATAATCCCAGCACTTTGGGAGTTGGAGGCAAGAGGATTGGCTGAGCCCAGGGGTTTGAGACCAGCCTGGGCAACTTGGAGAGAAAGCATCTCTACAATAAATCAAAAAGTTAGTTGGGCATGGTGGCGTGTGCCTGTAGTTCCAGTTACTTGAAAGGCTGAGGTGGAAGGATCGCCTGAGTCTAGCAGGTCAAGGCTGTGGTGGCCATGAGCATGCCACTGTACTCCAGCCTGGGCAACAGAGACTCTGACTCGAAGAAAAAAAAAATTAATGCCTCCTAAAAATAAAGAAATACTCTTTGGGACACAGACTGAGACAAAACAACAAAACTAGATAAAAATTTGCCTATGGATGGGGTCAGTGGTAATATACACTGTCAAATATTAGCATATGCTTTCAATGTTTTTACCTAGCAGTCATTTTTTTAATCTTTGTAATAAAATATATAAATAGAAGGATACTCCATCATTATTCATTCATTGCCTCTCTATCCTGTATGTGTATGTGTCTGTCCATTCCTTTATCTGTCTCTCTTGTAAGAGGCAGTTTTAGACTTTTTATTTGAAATAATTTTAGACTTACAGAAAAGTTGTACAGAGGTTTCCCTCATACCTTGTCAGCAATTTCTGGTCATGTTCCCCATCTTCTTAACCATAGTACAATGACCAGAGTCCAGGAAATTAATGCTAGTATAATATTATTTACTACAAGCTTTACTTGATTTGGTCAGTTTCTCCGCTGTGTCTTTTTTTGACACAATCATGCCAGGTTCCCACGTGCTTAACTGTCCTGTCCTCTGTCTCTTGCCTCCTCAGTTTGACCTGGACTCTGGGCTTCTTGGCCGACTCTCTGAAGAACATAGGTCTGATGTTTTGAGGAATTGATATGGATACATATTTAGTTATGGGATTCTAGAGTCTCATCTGCCATCTTTGCATTTTTTTCAAGGCAAAATATTTATAAATATATTTACAGACATTTTCACATAGGCATCATTTTTGTACACCATAACTATAAAAAATATGGAATTTTTAAAATCACTTATGATTTTTTAATTTTAAAAATGTGGGGTACAATTTAGGATTAGGTATACAAATGCTCATTATAAAATATTGAATTTTAAAGGCAGAGAGTTTCCTGATTATTCTTTATCTTTCTAAATTATGTAAAAGATAAAGCTCTGATGAAGGCTAATGTTTTAGCAGGAAAAAACAAAAGTGGCGACTTTATGCATTAGTGTTAGATTCTCTGTCAATCCATGACTGACAATTATTTTTGCGTAAGATTCTATTTCTTGACGGATTACTGGCATCAGCTCTGCAGTAGTGCCTGCACTTCAAGCACAAGTATGATGTGTTAGCAGTTGTATGAAATTACAAGGCTGGCAGATATGAATGTGTCCTGTGTAGTTAGAAAACTCTCCTGGACAGTAGTTGTGCACATGCTATCCTGATTGTTTCTCCCTTTGGATGGTAAGCTGAGAGGTTTTGGTTTTTTATTTTCCTAAGTTATTTTCCACAAATACTGTTTGTGTGTCTAAATTAAATGTATTTTCTCTTGCGTTCCTTCTCTCTGTCTAAAGATTGTGCATATAGGTACACAAAGGTCACCTGTACTTGCCTTAGGGATAAAAATTGTTATAACTATTGTTTTACTTTTTATGATTCATTAAAAAATACTGCCGGGCTCAGTGGCTCAGCCTGTAATCCCGTGCTTTGGGAGGCCTAGGTGAGTGGATTGCCTGAGCCCGTGGGTTCGAGACCTGCCTGGGCAACTTGGCGAGACCTCATCTCTACAATAAATCAAAAATCAGCCGGGCGTGGCAGCGCACGCCTGTAATTCCGGCTACTTGGAAGGCTGAGGCGGAAGGATCGCCGGAGACCAGCAGGTCGAGGCTGCGGTGGCCGGGAGCGGTCACTGCACTCCAGTCTGTGTGAGGGAGTGAGACTCCAACTCAAAAAAAAAAAAAATAGAAAATACTTAGGTGACACAAACACTCTACAAAAAAAATCATCTATAATTGTTCCCAACACAAAACCTGTTCATATTCTGGTGTATTTTTTTTCTGCAAATTTCTATTTTATATTTATTTAAATATCTAGAATCTTATGTTTTTACACATTTTACATGGCATTCCATTTTCTTGTTTGTTGTTTAGGCTTTAAAAACAATTCTTAATAGCTACATGACATTGAAACCAATGACTATCATACTATGTAACTATTTTCCAATTTTCCAATTTTTTGTTACTATAAACTGTGACTTAATATGCATGCATGTATACAATCTGTTTCTTCTCTGGTTATTTCAAATTTTTATTGGTTTAGGGCAGTTATAAAGTTTTGTTTACTGGATTTTTTTAAAAAAAGAAAGTCAGCATTTCCATGAGTTTATAGCATATCTATGCCACCTTTATAATGACATAGTGATGGCTAAATATCCAATTTATTTACCAAATCACCAATAAGTTTTGATTTCATCAATTTAGCTAATTTACTTCTTGTCAAATCAACAAAATAACGTAAAGATTGATTGTCTATATTTTTGAGGCATTTTACCAGGTAATACAGAGGTGCATAAGTGACTAAAGCTTTCTTTTTTTTTTGAGTTGGAGTCTCACTCAGTCGCCCAGACTGGAGTGCAGTGGCCTCTCCCGGCCACCACAGGCTCCACCTGCTGGGCTCTGGTGATCCTTCCTCCTCAGTCTTCCAAGTAGCTGGAACTACAGGCACGCGCTACCATGCCTGGCTAATTTTTTGATTTATTATAGAGATGAGGTCTTTCCAAGTTGCCCAGGTGGGTCTTGAACCCGCGGGCTCAGGCAATCCACTCATCGCAGCCTCCCAAAGCGTGGGATTATAGGCTGAGCCACCGAGCCCAGCTATGACTAAAGCTTTCAAAGATCATGTGGGCTGTGATAATATTTTAAGGTTCAAGTTCTATGAGAATTTTGGAGAAGAGAGGTCACCTGTGGCTGTGGGAGGCAGTTAAGCTTTAATGGAAAAGGCAATGTTTGAAGGAGGTTTGCATAATCAGTAATTTTTTAAGGTGAAGATTCAAGGTGTGGTGAGAAAGCGTTCTAGGAAAAGAAACTACGAGGTCTGAATGTTTGGAAGCAAGAAAACTAAGCGCTTCAGGGAGGAGCAAGGGGCCTGGGAACTTGGGACCACATCCGTGGGCTGACAATCTGTTCACTCATCTGGTAGGCAAGGCTACAACGTTTGGCTTTGGGAGTCGCATCAACCACCCCTAAGCCTTGAAAAGATTAGGACCGGATCAGAAGAGGGAAGCTGAGGTAGAGAGGCTTTGGCTGGGCAGTGCTCCACTGACAAAGGAAGGCTCTAGTGGAGGCTGTGGGCCTTCCCCTCTCCAGGAGGGTGCTGGAAAGGAAATTGCAGCGTTGCACAAGCTTGGAGGCACTTAAGTCTCAGGTCTGCAGTTTAAATCTTTTCCTCTTTCCTTCCTTCCTATACCTTTCCTCACCCTGTTGGAAGAGCATCTCTTATGTGGAGACACTGTGGGAAATTGAGGTGCCGTGGCAGGGACCTGTCCTCAGATGCTCACAACCCACGCGGCCCTCAGGTAAGCCTGATGTCAGGTAAGCCTGACAAAGTGTGTACAAGCCCCTAGGGTTCCTCCTTAGAGAGCCTGGAGCTGCTGGGGCCGGCCAGTCTCTTTGCTGGGCTGCTCCTGGGCCCTCTCTCTGTGGTGGGAGTGGGATCTTTTTCTTCCTGTGAAGGGTCTTCTCCCGCCCCAGTTCTCACCCCTTCTTCCCAGAGGCAGATGAAGAGAATGCTTGCAAGTGTGCAATGAGTGCTCCCCAGCTTGAGAATCAGTCAGCATTTGAGGGAACTTTCAATTGTCAGGGGTCCACAGAGGAACACAGAAGGCAGCTGCACGAGGCCTGGACATCTGGAGGGAGTCCTGTGTGTGGACAGCTGCAAGCATGTCACCTCAGTCTCAAGCTGCCCATGAGCTTCTCCCTGAAGTTTCTGTTCAGGGCTGACCTCTGGGAGCAGAGTTGCAGGTGTGTGGGCAGTGCGGTCACCTTGGTAGCTTCAAGAAGCACCAAGCACAGGATTCCTTCTAGTTTTCTAGGTTCTGGCCAAAGTAGGCAGGGGAAAATGAATAAAACTCTCAGCAACACATTTCTCCCTGCCACTTTTCCTTTTTTTTTTTTTTTTTTTGAATGACAGCCATTCCATCTTGAGTTATGCAGATTGTTTGTATGGAAGAGGGGTTTGCATGCTGCCAGAAACTGGCAGTGGGCAGGGACAGGTAAGGAAGGAAGTCCTACAGTTTGTTTAGTGTTCAGTTTACTATCTGGAAGATGGGTGAATTCCAGTGAGGGGGAAACCGCGTGAGACAGGTGTACTGGAGGTACTTTACATTCACGACTCACACATAGAACACTCCAGAAGTACTCGTGCCACATTTGTGAGGGGTGATCTCTGAGTGGCAAGGTCATAGATGATTTTATTTCCTTATTTTTGCCTAACTAAATATTTCTAATTTTCTGTAAATGTTTTAACTTTTTTTATGGGGGGAAAAGGGAATTTAGTTACTATAGTAAAAGCCTCTAAGAAAGTTATGAAATAATATTTAAGAAACAAAAATATATTGATATTACTAGTCCAGTGATTTATCCCAAAGAAATAATTTAACAGAAGCAAAATTCTGAATATATGAACAAAATGTTTATTATTGTTCTCTCTTTAATAGTAAAAGTTGGAAACAACCTAAATGCCTCAGGGTTAGAACCTGGTTTTGGCATTGGGGGTATATCGGAACAGCAGAATCATGCAGCTATTGAGATAGCAATTAAAATTATTTTGTGGAGACAAGGATGTATGTTTCTGGTGTGATACTGACTGAAAAGGCAGAATATACGACTATTGTCACGGTTTTTATGTGGTCAAAGATGTGCAAGGATATGCAAAAATGGAAGATATGTAAGGACTATGCAAATGTGGGTTTCCTTTTCTGCCTCTCACCCAATAATCATCTTTTCTAAAACGTAAAAAGAAAAAAACCAAAAAACAAAATAGTGGTTTCAATCCGGTGATCTGTTAAGGTCTTTCCCGTTTCAACATTCCTGAATAAGTGATTTCAGGACGCCATTTAACCTCTCTGCATGCTGTGCTTTCTCGCTTGTCAAATAGAGGTGACAACACTGACTCTGTCTCCTCTCAGGGTGTTTGAGGACTAGAGGACGGAAGGAGAGGGAAGTGACGGCTCTTCCCCCGTGGAGCTTCCGCACTGCAAGGCGGTCCTCATCACGCTTCCATTTCCAAAAACGGCAGTTCCATCCCGGAGGCCGGCGCTGTCCCCCTCCTCCAAGTGGAGATAAAGCTTCTGTGGGCACCTCGTTAATTTTCAAAGCTTCCCTTTCATCTGGCACTCACAGGATCATGAACTATCAGGGCCAGAAAGGACCCGCAAAAGGATCCCCTCCGATTCTCTCATTTAAGTCGTCGCGAAGGGCCCCAGAAAGGTGAGGCGACACCCCCGCCCCCCGCCCCTCACGCGGTCGCGCCCGGAGTGGGGTGGGCCAGAACTGGGCTTCCAGCAGGGCCACCCTCTCCACTCCTGCTGCTGCGTGAGAGCCCCCCTCGGCGGGTGGGCCCCGGGTTCTGACGGCTCGGATGGAGCCCGTGGGAGGACGCGCTCGGCTAGTACCTGAGCACTCGGTCCGAGGCCTGGTTGGACTTGGACACATCGCAGCTCTGGTGCTTCTCCTGTGCCTTTGCCAGTTTCTCTGCCGCAGCAATAGGGCATCCCGAAAGGCTGCAACGACAGAAAGGGGGCTGAGTGGTCCCTTCCCCAGCGGCCTCGCAGCACGCGGATCCTCCCGCGGCACTAGAGGACCCTCGGGTGGGGGGAGCTGGCCGGGAAGGGGTCGTTTCCCAACGCTGCCGGTTACAGCTTTAGACAGCGATTCCATTCTGGGTTGTTCACCACCTCTGGGGAGAGGAATCACCAGCTTGGGTAGGATTAGGGTTTAAAAAACTCAAGAATGGCAACCAGCTGATGGGCACCGGAAGGTGGAATGCTAGGCAGATTCCCCAAATGTTACTGGATGCGACTCTTGGGCTGGTCTGTCTGTCCTCAGCCCTTGGGTGCTTTCCACAAAAAGAGATTCGAAAATGGGGAAGAAAGCAGAATGACCTCTAGGACTGCAATAAAGTGTTTTTGGAACTACTTGGTCCCAACGTGGTCTATATGGAAGAGGCAATAGATGGGCTTTTTTGTGTTTGAGCTTATTCTTCTGCTCTCTGTGTGTCTATCTGTAGGTATATCTGTCTGTGTCGATGCTCACTCATGTATGCATCATGTCTCAAAATATGTGACTGTGCTGAGGTCTGACGCAGGTGCTGACCCTGTAAATGCTACATCGAATGGCACTCGGCTTGAACCTCACCCATCTATTGATCACTTTTCCCTCCTGCAGATTAAACACCAGAGTATCTCTGAAGGGCACAGAGTCAAGGTGTGTTTCATTATAAATTTAACACGAGTAACCAAATGTACTGGTCACATAAGCAAACATTAAATGAAACTTAGAACAATTTCCTCCTTTTTGATATAATTGTACAGGAGCTTGGGAAGCTGAAACCACAGACAGTAAGACAAACTTTAACAGAGTCACTTTTCTGCCTCTGAAAAAAAAGACATTCACTAGGAACTGAATATGATGAGTAACTTAGTACCTCATGTCTTACAGAACAGGAAAAGAGAGCTGGGATTCGACATGAACAGAAGAGTGATTCCTACCACACTATTTTACAGTGAGAGTCTAGTCCGAGTCTATTTCCCCGCTCTCTAGTATTCCAAATACCCCAACTAGAACTTCTAGATATCTGCAGGAATTTTGTCCATGTTGATGGCTTGGAGTTTCAGCAGAATTTTAAAGGCAGCCAAGCTACGGACAGACTTACTGGATTCCAGTTCTTCACTCTGTTTGACAAGTCACGGGACAGCCCCTTCCTCTACCCTAGAGGATACTTGGGCCTTGACCTTGTTCCTCCTAAATGGTCATGGTTTCCATCTTGGATATTATGCCCAGGCTGGTACCTTCTGAGAGTCTGTTACTCCATTATGGCAAGGTGGGTGAGGCATCTAAAAAACATTCCATTTGCAAAAAAGGGGCACCTAACCCTGGACTGTCCCCTGCACTACACCAGGGTGCTCTGGGCTTCGGGAACACAGTGCTGACTGGCTGCGCCCAGGAAGGAGGAGGTGAGTGGTGGAGAGCGCCCCAGGGGTGGGCTGCTGGTGCTCCCTCCAGTGGGGTGTAGCACGCTGGGCTTACCTTCTGTGGGAGTTCCTGTTGCTGTTGACGTGCCCGCGCCCCGTGCAGCCCGGAGTGGGGCACTTGAGGACACTTTCGTGCATGGCAAGGACTTGACAGGGAGAGGCAAAGAGAACAGCCAGCGTTAAAACAGAGGCATGGGCAGGACACATGAATATGCAGCCATCTTAACAAAGGCCGGGTTAGTTCACGACACACAGTCCCACAGACGCTTGCAATGGGCATGGTCAGGAAAACGCACGGAGGAGGAAAAAGAAGTTTGTCTTGACCCTACGCTATTGGGCACAGAGAGCAGGGGATGCTGCCACCCCAAGAACACGAGAACTGAAGCCTTCCCAGTGGGATGAGGAGTTAGGGCCACCCCAGATATTTCCCATACATAAGCAAGCACTGAGTATTGATTGGCCATGTAACAGCACACAGATTGGTAACTGTAAAATCATGCCTATGCTTTGGAAACACACAGCGTTAGGAACGTGTGGTGGGCATGGGTGAATAGAAACCCCAGATCTAATTTTTAATACAATGAATAATGCCTTTTCCTTTAGGAATTAAGTACTTTCCTCTTATTTAAATAGAATGAGCTAGAATAATAAGTGCTATGCATTTTTATCAGGCAAAATTAACACGTGGGAGAGGCAACGTGAACACTCTGCTACCGGCCTGTCTCCAGGAAAGAGCTGTTTAAATGTACCCAGCAGTGAACATGGACCTGCTGGTCATTTGTATCCCTTCTTTTCTGGTTCTTCATGAATGAGCACTCCACTATTCTGGATTCTGGGGGAAGCTGGTGGGGGTGAGTTGACCTATACACTGACCCCTTCTGCAAGATGCTCTTCTCCTCTGAGCTGTGGCCTGCAAGCCTCAGGAGGATGATGTGGTAGTTTTCCCTGCAATAAGGTTTACCTGAGGCCAGGCGAGTATGGAAGGTCTACTCAGTACAAGGCTGCCTAACTAGTTACATCACTGTATTTTGTATAATTTGCCTCCTTCTCTAGAACAATCTCTCTTTCCTCTGAAATCTGCAGGTCTCATTGGGCACTGCATCCTATATCCACATGATGTTGCTGTTATTTGAATCCATATTCCATCTCTTTACTACTGCTTAGTCTCTTAGAAACAGTCCACTTTGGTTTTAACTTTACAGCTTTCATAGTTCCTGGCTTGTCCTTAGGCATGGTCATCGCTCAATAAGTAGCCCTCAAAACAATGAATGATCAAGATGAATCAACTTTGGCTCATGTTGTGATGGGGACCTGACTGGAGTTGTGTGACTGGAGGTCTCTTTTGGGGGTTGGGGGGAGGATCTAGGCAAAACTCCCTTCCTCCTTCTTTGCCATTCTCAGAGGGAGTAGAGTCCCTCTTCCCTTACAAGGCGAACTCTTCAGTCAGCCTTCTTACTGTTCACTCTCTTTTTTTCTCAGGACCTTGATGTGCCTACTGCGTTTATTCTTCACTCTGCTGTTTTCCTATCACCCTGTTATGATAGCGCACCGACACTTCCCTTGATACAACTTCCCTCTTACATTAAGATAAACCTTTGCTTTTATGCTAAATATTTCAAATATAAAACTTCCTAGGAGATCCATACAGCTGTCTCGCTTGCCTGTGGCCTAGATCTCAAGTGGACTGTGCCTCCCACCCTGCTGAGTGGGGACTATACGCCCAGCAGTGTCACTGGATTCACACTTGAGACGGAATCCACTTGCTCCCCTTGGTCCATTCTCTGCCCTTATTTGATCAATCTCACGCATAGTTCTAGCTTCTGCAGCCTCTGTACCTCCCTCTCTACTCCTCTCACATCTCTCTTTGGGGTCAGGAGTAGGCTTTCAATCGATAAATCCTGTGGCCTCTATGTTTTTTCTCCTGGGGCTCTGTGGAACCCTGGGTGTTGCCTCCCTACATGGGACTTCCTCAGAAACACTTTCCTCTCCCAGTTTTCTCTGTTTCTTTCTGATTACTCTGCCTGCTTCACCTGTTGCACCCTTATGGGCAGAAGTCCCATTTCAGGTTCCTCTTTCTTTCCTGCTTCATGTCTCCTCCCTGGGCAATTCAATCTCCATTTTCTTGAATGCTGCTCAAAGCAAAGCATCCGGCTGGCCATCCCTGTGGCTGCTCTCCCCAAAGTCCGCTGGACCATCATGCAGCACTTCAGCTCAAATGGGGAGGGTACAAGTCACAGCTTCCCCTATTAAATGTGGTCCTGCTTCTCAATTTCCTGTGCCAATTATTGGTACAGTAAGTTCCCTACATACAAACCTTCAAGTTGCAAACTTTAACAATGCACACCTGCATTGCTATGTATTATTTATGCCCACCAGGTGTCAGTATAGTCCATTAAATACATACAATATGGCCACCGATTGTGTTAGTTGGGTACCTGGTCTAACTTTGCAGGACTTAAAACAAATTGGACTGAGAAACATGCTATTGGAATGGAACTCTTTTGTATGCTGGGGGCTTACTGTATTATCATCCTGACACTCACTGAGGCTACAAACCTAGGTGTCATCCTAGCCTCCGCCCTTCCTCTTGCTCCTCATGCACAATGATCTTCATGGCCTGCCAGTCTATTCCTTAAATCTGCCCCAGCCCGCTGCCATGTCTCCTTCGCACCCTGATCTCCTTGTGGATTTTACAGCAGCCTTTGGGAAATGCTTCCTCCTTTCACCCAGGAAAGCTAAAATATCATCTCGAGGACCCTTGGAAGCGTTGCCCCTGATGTCTTACACCCGCATCTAGAACATACTGCAGAGGCTCCTCTGTGCCGTGGCCACTTTCTGCTTGGAGCTCATGCCCTGGCCTCAGCCAGGCTGGGCGTTCTCTGTGGCCCAGCGTGGAGTCTCATTCTGTGACATGTCCTCTGTGGCCCTGACCCAGTGTGCTGCAGGGTTTTCATTGAATTCAGTTGGGCAGAAATGGTGATTAGGGGATACTAGCCTAGAAAAACAACTAGGAAAAAAAGTCTTTTATGGATGAAATATTCTAACTTGTCTTTTTATATTTTTGTGGCATTACAAAGAATCCTGCAGGAGCAAATGCTTACTCCTATAGATGCTGTGGAATGCGTTTGTAAGATTCATGCCAAAGCTGAGTTCTTGCTTCCTCCGAGTGTGTTCTGACCCATGCGAGGTACAGTCCATACAATGTGCACCTTGTCAGAACACAGCCCAGAATTCTTCTCCATTTAGACGTTTCCTGGGAAAATATGGAGTCAGAAACGTTTCCCACCCATACAAAGGAACTGATCATCTACTTTGAAGGGCAACATGTATGCCTTAAAGAAAAAAAACGCATAAAGGAACTTTCTTCTCAAAACACTAGAGCTTGATTCTGGCGCCTCATTTGGTAGATGAGGAAAATGACTCGCAGAGTGTGCTGCGTGCTGATGTCTCACAGCTTGTTAGGACTGAGCCTGGGACATCACAGCCAGGTCTCAGAGGAAACAGACAGGCTTGGGGATCAGACAGACACGGGCTGACATCTTAGCTGGCATTTGCTCAGGCAAGTTAGCACCTGCTCATAGCTGTTTGAAAAAAAACATGGTGCATCCCCAGTTTGCCGGGCACTACGCTCATCCCTGGAAAGAGAGGGCGATGGAGCCTCTGGCGCTCATTTTCCTCATCTGAGTAACAGGGCCCACACTGCCCTGCAGGGTTTTTGGGGTATAGGTGAATTCGTGTTTGCTGGGTGCGAGCTGAGCCCCTGACACAGTGTGTGCCTGGGACATGAAAGCCGTTGTCAAACCATGCTGTCCTCCTGCTCATGTAACACACGGGATTGTAGCCACACATGCTTATCTCTACTTTCTCAGCTCCTCAGGCTTGTTCACAAGGCAGTCACAAGAAACATGCATGTGTCATTTTTAGTATCAAGCCATTTGAAAACCTGGAGCCACAATAGCTCTTAAAAAGATCTCACCTGAAAATAGTTAGTGAAATCTTTCTAATCTCAAACACTACCAAGAACTTTTCTTTGTGCTGATAACCTTAGCTCTGAAGTATTCCGAAGTTACCCATTTTAATGGGACAATGCTCCCAAGCTCCTTGAAGTAATTAACTGGTTGTCATATCTCAAGCCAAGCTACTACATTTTCCCCACTTAGAAACTGTGTCTTAGATAACAAGGATAATCCTTCACATGCTAGACTCAATGTCAGGATCTTAAACTCATATATTCTTTTTCCTGAACAATTAATTCTAATTGTATTTGATAACTGGTGTGGTTTATGTGCTGCGAGAAAGAAACAAAAAGCGGTGTATATCATTTCAGTTCTAAAATAAGTTCAGTCTTTTCATAGATTTATTCCATATTATTAGACTCTTATTAATTAAAAATAATGCATAAGATCAAACCCATCTGATTTAAACTTCCTTTTTAAAAATCTTATAGCTTTGAAATGTTGGGACAACTATGACATGAAATAAACTTTACAAGTGAAATGCAATAAAACTTCAGCTCTAAATATTCATTCAAATGATATACAGAAGTCCAGATATTTGGGCAAGAGATGTCTCAAGACTTTTTCCCTAGGGATTCATAGCAGTTTCGTACTGGAAGGGATGTCTTAGAGACCATCTCATTCAATCTGATAATTTGTGAGGAGTAGAGAAGCCGCATGTCTGCGGTTGTAGGGCAAGTCAGACCTGAAATCAGCCCCAGAACCCAGGACTGTCCAGGAGCTTTGTTACAGGGAGGTGGGCTTCATGTAAGCAACTCTCCTGGGGCTGTTCTGGCAGGTACCTGACACCCAGAAAATACTAGAGCCGGGAGGAAGCTGGACCTCATGGGCCATGGGCAGGCCCACTGAAGCTGAATGAGCTGCCTGTCAGGACAAGCAGGGGCCTAACTAAATAAGGTTGCACTGAGCCGTAGGATGGAGATGACGTTAGGTAGGAGGGATGATAGAGACAGAGTCATAGGTGCTTGTGCTCCCAAGGGTAACGGTGAGACGTGGACTTACTTTCTGGAGGGACCCTATCTTTGTGCGGGCATCCGGACAGGCTGCGGTGATGTGGGTACAGCCCAGTTACGTGGCCAGTTCCATCACACCCGGGGGTTGGGCACTTGCTCTCTTTCTTTTCTGTTCTTGAGGGATCTAAAAGCGACAACAGGTGCCAAGAGAGTGAATGTTCACCAGCCGAAGACAAATGTGGTTATTTAACATCTGAAGAAACCTTTGCTAAAGAAAGAAATAAAGCAGGTGTCGGGGGACAGACTGTGACATGAGACTTTTGCTTAGGGAGTTCTTTGGTTTGGGGGGGATTTTTTTCAACCTTATACAGTTTAATCATGAATTATAAAGTATTTTAGTTATTATCCTAAGAAAAAAAAGGCTATCCTAACCTTAACTCTTGATTATTTTCCCGTGTGTTACATGATAAGCTGTGTTGCTCAAAGAAATCAACTTAAATAGTGATGAGACAGTGACCTTCTTAGAGAACAAAACTTTGTATGGCTACCAATTGCAATTTTTCTATGAAATTCAACCAGAGAGTGTAATTCTACTCACAAGCTCTTTCGTTGAATTTCTCTCTCATTGAGTGCTCTGATCATTTATACCATAGCTGCAAAATTTTACTGGCATTGAAATTTGTTCTGTTGAGGTCAAGTGACGCTGTTTCTTAGCGTATCAATTCAGTGCTTTTCTGAAAATAAGCTGAACTCTCAGAAGGCACTGTAAGCAAATGACCAAAAGGGTGCAAGCCCACCTGCAGAGGTGATGGGCAATCGAAAATGTTTCAGAAGCCACGGGAGCAACCCTTTGTTTTGATTTCTTCATCTGTGCTTGAAACCAGAGGAAGGCTTGCAGAATGCCGTGCATGCATACACAAAACTAAGAGGGAATGAGTCTACAGCCCTGGTGGCTTCTCTGCAGTACCAGTCAAGGGCAAACTCGAGCAGAGGGGTGATTTAAAAAAAAATTAAATGCTAGAGGCCAGAAATGTAATAATATTGCCAATAAAATTATTTGTATACCTGGAATTGACCACAGTTCATAAATACATAATAAAATAACTTCAGAAAATATTTCTAAGGTAAAGCTCGGACTAAATAGTCCATATAAGCATGTGAAGCACTGTATTTTTAGCCAGTTTTTGAAAACCAGTTGCTCAGATCACCAACGGATCGTGATTATTATGAGTTGGTCCAGATAGTGCTATAGTTACATTTCCTTTAGGGATTTAATTCTTTTATATTGATATCTCACTAATCAGGCCGATCACTATTGATAGAAAGTATATATTTTACATTTGGTTAAGAATTCCCTTTTATAAAAAAAACTAGATTTAAGTTTTTTTGAACTCTTATGTGCCTTCTTCTTAAGTCATTCATGTAGACATGAACTAGAAAAGAACTCACAGAAATATATAAATGTAATCATATAAAAAGCACTCCCCTTTTCTTTTTTTAGCTAACATCTTATTCTACATAACGTGCTTGTCATGTGCTGAAAACTCTAAAACCAGTGCTGGTGTTCAGGGAAATAGACTTTGTACAATTGTTAGCTACTCTGTTACAATTATTTATCAGTGAAAACGTCTGAGAACAAATCTAAAATTATGTGGTTTTGAATTCAATATCTAATTACCTTATGGGAACTTTTCTTACATATGCAAAGTAAGATACCTAGCATTTTATTGGCTTTTCAATAATTTTATAATCATGTTGGTATACATTAACTAATGAAAACATAAAGTTATAAGGGCATAGCGACAGTTTCAAAATAAACATTAATGATCTAAAGTCATAAATCAAAGAGATTTTAAAATTAGATAAAAATGTCTTGTAACAGACAAAAAAGAGAAAGTTATGACTATCATTAATCCTGAAGTGACTCTATTTCCATCAAGACACTTAGGATTTCCTAACAAATTATATTATTTCACAGTTTTCAAAAGTGCTCTGAAATTAATTACAGATTCGTATTAAAACAATGTGGCTCAAAACTCTCTCATGTTTTGGAAGACAACAAGCGTATAATCTCCTCTCGATGCATGAAATCCTGTTTGAGGTGGGGTATACTGTTAACCTTCACCGTTATTTCCCCTTGATTTTTTTCTTGTAATCCCAATTAATCTTAAAAGCAAACATACAAACAAGCACAAAATAACCAAGCAAGCAAAGAGACCAACAATTGAACAGAAAACCTTACAACAACTTACAGAAAAAAGTTGCTGCTTTTAGCTTGCTCCCCTTTTTACTTCCAATAGAGATGATGATTGAATGGGAGAAAGAGAAGTTTCACGATTCAGGTCTTTTGTGTTAGTTCAGGATTTTGGAACTGTGACTCATTGATCATTGAAATCAGTTTGAAAAGATTGTGTAGGAATGAGAATTGATGCAAGTGGTCTCTCCATCTTTAATAAAATAACAGAGTAGCTGAAAATAGAGACTGTTGACATGCTAGCCTTTGCAGGAACTCTCCATTGACTGAATTGATGAGGTATGATCACATAACTGTCTTTTTTTTTAAAAAGGGGAACCTTAATCTCTTTGCTCCATTTTGTTGGCCTTGTTTGGCTTTATTTACTTGGTTCTGAATATAACTAGACATCTCTGAAGGAAACTTGGAACAATGTGGAAAACACTGATAGAAATGGAAATGAACTTTGGTCAGAAGAAGATCTGGAACAACTGAGAGAGACAGGAGTCAATGCCTTCTACTTATGAGAAAGTCCAAATCCCCAGCCATTCCTCATTTCAGGGAAAAAGCACATCTCATTCCTTACTGTTTCTTCCCACCCAGACCCCATTTATATAGGGGAAGCAAGCGGCTTGACTTCCATTTCTTGCAAATGAAACAAAACAAAACAACAAAACGAGTCAAAATTTGCGTAAAGCTGCCGAATTTAAAGGGACCAAGAAACCAAAGAAGCCACTGAAATGTAGAATCAACCACATTTACACAGCTTATCCCTGCATTGCTCAATGACAAAACTCTATCTAAAAATCCACTCTTCGGGATTCTGAAACATAAGTCTAAAAGTCCAACTGAGCATCACAGGAGAAGAAGACACTATTTCTTTCTAGAAAATGTTTGGTTCCTGCAGGATTCGCAAAAATTCAACTAAAAATTGCTAATACGTAATCTTAGTCCATCTTGTTTACAATGATAATACTATAATCTTAAGCATGCATGCTATGTTTTATGTCTTTAAAATACCCAAAGCAAGTCTGAAGTTCTACTGAGCCAAAGACTCTCTTTCTTTTAAAAAAAAAACAACCCTTCACCACATAAGAACAACTTACAGCGGTCTAGTCTTCACCTTGTAACTGAAATGTTGTCAGTGCTCAAGCACCCATCAAATCAAGGACTCCCAGGCCTCTGGCTAAGGTCTGTCTCCAATTTGGATTTGGTTATAGCAATGCCCGGCTTGTTATAGAAAGTATGTGCACACATTGAGAGGAGAATACACACCCATGCCACAGTAGGAAAAATGCCATTTTTCTGATTGTTTGAAGTTTTTACACAGCAACTGATTTTCAAGCCAAATTCCTGAAACTCATTAATAGATTCACAGTGAGGAAAGTCAGGATTCATAATGAATATTATAAAATAAAGAACAGAAAAAGAATCTTTTTGGTGTTAATATAGGAAGATTTAAGAAACCACCAGTTTCATTCTTGAAATTATTTCTTACTTAGTTTTAAAGGAAAATTGTAATTAAGATATCCACAGTGTCAAGGTTCCACATGAGACTGAATTATACATAACCTGCCTCATATTGAAAATAGACTTACTATAAACATAAAAACAATAATTCAGGTTGGAGATATATATATATATATATATACACACATATATATATATCCATACACACACATATACATGAGGCATACTTACTACATATGTATAGTATATATACAGTTAAATATATTGATATATGCAAATAGGTACCCACATACTCCATAAAAGAAAATTCAACTAAAACTATCATTGTTTTATAATACATTGTATTTGATAAAAACGTCATAACTGTTTCCACAATGGAGTGGAACCAGTGAGGGGGAATGAATATTCTAAAGAAATTGCTATTGATCTCAGCGGAGGCCACATCATGTCTTGCATAGCAAATGGTTTCCACTACCTAACTATCTAAAGATAATTAATGTGCAGTCACTGCCCTTATCTTACCTTATCGGTCATTCTGTTACTGTTCAATTTCTATCAGGGGTGTTTTCTATGAGGACGGTTTCATCAATAACTGTCATTTGATGATAATTTTATAAATCATGATGCCACCTACCCAATCCAATTTATAAAATATGTGCTTTATCTCTTATCGACTAATTGGTACATAAACCTTGCCACTCAACATAGATTGTGGTTCATTTATATCAGCACAGGCTTAGCCGTGTGTTTTCTGTCACATGAAATACCTGCGTGTCAACATCGTCTTCCAAAGGAAGGCATTTCCCACTGAAATATCATAATGTTCATCTGCTCTAATAATATGACATTGAGCTGTTTCATGTATTTCTCAGAGAAATATTTTATTTGCTCTTCAGAAACATAATCACAAAATATCATTTGGGAATCAACTCTAAAAGTGTGCAACAGAGATAAAATTTCAGTGTGATTCACACTTTAATTGTAGGCTATCATTAACATCTTTTACTTTAGCTCATGTTTTCATGAGGCAACTTACGTTAGGTAGAAATATTACCTTTACCATAGTATGGCTTTTTGACATGGCTGTCACTGGATTTAGGCTTTCTGTCCTCCCCAGGAAGTTGTCTTGGAGACTGGTCCTCATATGATCTCATATTGTCCCTCCTTCCAGCTTCCATTGCCATCTTCTCCCTCATGGCCTTTGCTCTTTCAGTTTCCAAAGCAATAGCTTTCTCAAGCAGGGTTAAATTTCCCTTGGTCATGTCGAACACCTCTTCAGATCTGTCTGAGTTTACAGAGGTGGTATCGTCATCTCGTTCATGACACCCATCCTCCTTTGCACAGCTGGAAAACACCCTTGATCTGGGACTCAACTGTTCTTCAAGCCTCATGAGGTTCATCATGTCTGAGTAGTTCCTATCCGGCGTTCTTCCCGGGAAGTCGTCTTCTTGCCTGACATGCTGACGGATGTTCATGTTCTGCTGAGGATTCCTCTCCTGAGGGTTGGTCTCGCTGAGCTTCCTGGCCAGGTCAAAGCACTGATTCCTCAAACACTCCAAACTGCTCAGACACACCTCCTCATCGCTCTCCTCTACCATTTTTTCCATAAGTCCATTGTTCATGGGCTTCCCCAACATTACGTAATTCATATTTCGACTATCTTGCTGTGACATGCTGTCTGCATAATTCCTGTCATTAATGTTCTCTGAGAGCACGACACCGTGTCCTTGTGCTAATAATTTAAGAGAGTCCACTGTTTCTCTGACAACATCACTGTCTAAATCTAAACTTAACTCACTTTTTCGCCCCAGGTTTTCGTTTTTGTCACTATCATCTTCCAGACTATTGGAGGTATTGCTGTTCATTTCTGACTCAGTCCTGGCCCGGTAGGCTGCATCCTCAGCAATTTTGCCAAGATTTAACAAAGACTTGGCCACAAGTTCATCATAATTATCATACTCATCATTATTGTTATCATCCTTTTCTGTGTCTTGCATTATTCGAGTATTGTGACAATTCATTTGATGGTCTTCTGCAAAGAAAATAAAAAAGACAAAAAAGAAAAGAAAAGAAAAAAGTGGCTAGAACTTGAAGTTTAGTTGCAACAGCATGGATAGCAAGTTAACGGCAAGTCAAACTCTGTTCAGCATCTTACAGCACCTTAAGTCCCATTTGCAGCTGGGTTGAAAACGTTGACATAAAGAAAATGGATTGTGCTAAAAAATCAGGCCATTTAAAATATTTGCTGTGAACTAATAATTTTCTTAATAATCTTAGAACAAACCAGTAAATATGACAAATAAAATTTTAAAATATTAATTTCTGATTATTTATAAATTTTAAGAATTCCTTATATTCCTCATTGACTATTTATTTACAGCCCAACCAGATGCATGCTAACTGCATTCATCATATTACTAGGCTTTCCAAGAGTTCATGAACTTTACTTGTTGCCAACTCATAAGCAGATGTTTGCAACAATTGCTTTTAAATTGTCTGTTTTTACAGTGATACTTAGGCAACACAGAAGCAAGCTTCGGGCTCCTGAGAAAAATGCGGCAGTGCCACTTACGTTGGGAGATCAGTACAGTGAGCACATGTGGCAATTGAATTAAGAGTATTTTGAATCCGGTACCTTCCAGAGAGTTAATCATGACACACAGTGAAGCAGCAGGAATTGTATAGTAAAAGTTTAGAAACTAAATTTGATGAACTATAATTCCTCCGTCCTTATCTCCATAGGCTTGAGAGTGGGAGGAAGAAAGTATGCAGTGGCCACATGCCTATAAAAGGCAGAGTTGAGATGAATTGGTACAACTGTGACATGTATAATGAAGCATTTGACTTATGTGGTGTTAGTACATTCATCCATCTCACAGCCCCAGGACAATTTTGGTGAGTGGAAATAACATGTGAATAAGTTTTGTACTCAATTTCAAAAAATAATTTAGAAAAACTTTAAAAATACCATATTAAAAATTATATAACCTCTATGTTTCATCTGAAATATATTCTGTTTCACACTCAAAAAATGTTTGGGATTTGTACCTCTATTCACTATTGCTATCATGTATATTGTAAATAAAGATAGTAATAAAAGTGTTCTTAAATGTATTCACCCACTTAGATTGGGTTTGGCTAATCATATGCCACTTTCAAGTCTGTTTTTTGTTTCCAAGATTTAAAAAACAGAGTAACACAAATTTTTAAAGTTTATTAATGATTTGAAGAAATGAAATATATTGACTAGTGGAAAATATCAGTTAACTAAAGCTGAGTTATGGGACTTCTGGTGTTTTCTTTATGAATTTTATACTGAAAAGCCTCTTATTAGTGAAAAAAAGATATGGAGCTCAATATATCAATAATAGAGAATAGCATCCTTGTTATCTCACACTGAATCAACAAATATGTAAGATCTGACACACTTTTCTAAACTCCAGTAAATCAAATTTATCACTTATTAGCCATAGAACATTGCTAATTGTATGAACAAATGTCTCCTTTCTGGATAACTATTATAATTTATTTTATTTGTTATAAGGATAAAGGTATTACCAAAAAGCAACCAATGGAAAGAAAATCAATACAGTGAATGCACTCAGAAACACTGTGGAAGTATTGTTGTCAAATGTTCACCTTGCCATTGACCTAGGTGAAGTCAATCCTGTTTTAATGAACATTTGGAAATATAAAAGTTATATTCTCCTCTCAATTTATGCACTTTGTTATATTCATGGGCTGTGAATAGAGAAGTGTCCTCAGGATAACCAACCTGAGTTTTCTTTGAAAAAAACAAAACAAAAAAACCCTGGTGAATTTTGATAGCCAGAACCACTACAGCTATGAAGAACCAACCATGAGCTAGAGGTATAAGTGATAATTTGTAAACAAGAACATGCATGCAACATGTCGAAGCATTTTGAAAGTCTAGTCAAAGAAGAAACCACAGTCAGGCAAGACATTATTTTAATAATTTGTTCCTAAATTTCTTTTATGGAAATGAATTTAGGAGCAAATTCCTGAAGAATTTGAAAAAGTAACAAGTCATTGAAAGTGACAAACAGGAAGAGAAAAAGTCTGTCAAATCCTTGTTGCTGTTTCTCAAGCCATAATAAAGTCTGCACTTGGAACAGGTCATGGTCCACATTTTGTGATATTCTTCACCTTCCTATCAAATGTGTTATACAAGATTGATAATTCTCCACATTCTAAATCTCAGGATTATCCTCAGTTATTTGCCGCTGCATTCTCCTTTCTGCATCACATAGGTAAGGAGTACATTTCACTTTTTAAATAATCAGATATCTACTCTGTCCACTCCATTCATAAGCTACCTTTCCCCCAAAGAGATTAAAATGGAATTCGACAAGCTTCTTTGCACTGTGTCAGAACGATGCTGATGAGTGTAGCTGAGAGCATGCTGGCAAGGGGGTCCCTCTACCTTCTGGAAAAAAGAAGTGTGGACTGCCGCCAACGTCTTTTCAGTGTTAGGTTCTAATGAAGTACAGCAAGAGCGAATTTTGGTGGTCATATTAGAGTGGTACAAAGTTAGAAGTTGCATCACCCATCACAATTTTCCACTTACTAGTTGTGTGAACCTGGTGATCCAAGTTTTCACAGCCTTAGTTGCCTCATCTGTAAAGTGGGGATAATAAAACTGCCTGGCTCTCAGAGATTGCCTAGAAAAATCACGCAATAGGATGTGCCTCCTAAAGACTTTGTACTCTGGCTAGTCTTAACATCAGCTCACAGAGCAGACGTCTGGGGACACCAGTCAGTTTGTAAAAAACATCTAGAAACAGGCTATGGAAAACATACTGGCATCTGATCTGCAGTCTATTTTATTATTTGGCTTTTCTTCAAAGATGCTAACACTCAGTGTCAGCTGAGGCTCTGTCCTGATGGCAGTAAATGTGGAAATGGCTGGTGAAGATGGCATAAGTGCCCCCAAATTCTTGCAGGTCAATAGAATGTCTCAAGACACTGGTAGTTAACTATTTCAAAACATATTTCAAACAGAGTCTACTTTTAATTATGTGGACTAAAGGAGGTGGAACAGTCAGTCCATTCATCAACAAGCAGGTTCTAAATGTCTACTGTACATCAGCCTCATCTAGGACTTAGAATCATGTACAGTGATTTTTAGGATTCCATCTATGGTTTTACACACTCAGGCAATTCCTCCTTCTAGTTGTGTTTTTGCTGAGGCTAAAAATGAAATGAGTCACATGTGGAGGTGGCTATGGGAACTGAACCAGGATTTTTGGTGCCAGTTTGGGATTAAAAATGTGGTATGAACAATCCACAAAGTGAATATTCCAACTAAAAAAATCAAAAGTCAATTGTACTAGTTTCAATCTAGGGATTGATGTTCTATCAAATAGAGATAATGTTTTTATGATAAAAACCATTTTATCAGAAAATTATTGCAAAGTACAAGTTTGTGTTCCAAGTAGAAGAATATAGGTATTTAAATTGGAGTTTAAAGAGAAGACTAAAGCATTATCAGTTTCCTTTTTTGTAGTTTTCTTAAATCTGCCATCTAGCAAAGCTGCACAGCAACAGACTATAAAAGAGACTCTCCTATTAGTAGGTGCTAGCCCAAGTGTTCCCCACTGGCGTGAACTCACAGAATGTTCATACTGGGAGGAAAATTAGAGACAATCTGGTCCATCCCTTTCCAAGTGAGAAAACTGAGCCCAGAAAGCAGAGATGATTTAGTTGCCAAACTTTTATTGTTCCCATTAGTCAATTTCAGACTTCATTTTTATTACTATTACATGTGAGACTTCAATTCCCATGAGAATGAGCTTTATAAAATGTTAAAGGGAGGAAGGGAGGAAGATGGTGGCAGAGCCAGTCGGACTATGTGAGTCCCAGTGTGAGTGAGTGAATGGAAAATTTTGCGTACGTGCTGTGAGTAAGTGGGCATGTGAGTGGCTGATTGAGTGGGAACTCGGGAGCAAGTGGCCGGGGCTCTCCTGGTAGTGCTGTAGCTGCTCTGTTTGGACTCTAGTGCTTGTTTTATATCAACAAGGCCCTTCCTGGGAAGAAGCTGCTGGGAGAGACTGCCTGCTCCAGGCTCTGTCTCACCACTGCAGCACCTGGCTAGACACTGGCAGCAAGAGCTGTGGAGGGAGCACAGCAAGGGAGCCCAGAAGCAGAGCTCCACCGGAGAAGACAAAAGAGGTGCCTGCCACCATCTTGAAAACTGGTCAGGTAAGTGCTCCGACTTGCTCACCATGGAGTGACACACCCAATCTACTACTCAGGGGTTGATTGTGACCAAGAGGGAATATCCTGAAAGCACAAACTCTGGGGAGGACAGGATGAGTGCTGAGTCTTAGGCACCCCACCCCTGACCTAATACAGCCATAGGACAAAGGGTGTGGCCAGAAAAGGACAAGGAAGACCTCCGAAGTGATCAGTGGTGAGTCCAGGGCTGACCCAACTCCCTCCTCCCCAGCAATCCTCTGAACATCAGACCCACATGGCTGGGGCATGACTGAGAAGGACGAACTCAGGCAGAGTCTAGATGTCAGCATGGATGGGGGACTCCAGGATAAGCTTGGCTGGGCCATCTCCCCACCAGTACTGGGGAAAGAGACAATCCTGCACCGCCCCAGTGGAGGGGATCCCCCTGACCATACAAGAGTGGGAAGAGAGGACTGAAGCCCCACTCACCCCCACCATCCCTCCTCCTTCCCTGGGCCAGACACTGAGGATATTGTGAATGATGCCAAGCTTTGCAGAAGACAGCAGAGGGGCTTACCTGTGAGCAGCTGAGAGGAATAATTACAGAACCTGCCACAAAAGAGTAGATTTTTGTTTGTTTGTTGTTTTTAAATTTTTAA
>CAUYQG010145574.1:0-29012 GCA_963574415.1 Tarsius wallacei
CACCGCAGCCTCGACCTGCTGGGCTCCGGCGATCCTTCCGCCTCAGCCTTCCAAGTAGCTGGAACTACAGGCACGCGCTACCACGCCCGGCTAATTTTTTGATTTATTGTAGAGATGAGGTCTCGCTTGCCCAGGCGGGTCACGAACCCGCGGGCTCAGGCAATCCACTCACCTCAGCCTCCCAAAGGTGCGGGATTACAGGCTGAGCCACCGAGCCGGCTGGGGACCAGTCTTAATGTCACTTCCTAAGCCCCTCCCTCCACTCCACCTGGGTGGAGTCCAATCCAGAGTGCAGATCTTTTCAGGGCCCTTACCATTACTGAGTACCCCTCTTTCTTCTGATACAGCTCCCATTTTGACCTTTGCACTGGTTCCTTTACATAAGCAAGTAAATATATTAAATATCTCCCCTCTTTGGAGAAAAATGTCTCCCTTTAACTCACCTTTTCCATTTGGCTAGGATCCAATCTCTCCCTTTTAGAGGCAAACTTCAGAGCTGTTTATACTCAAGGCCTCTCACTTCCTTGTCTCCCCCACCTTGCAGTATGATCACCACATTACCAAAACTGCTTTCTCTAACTATCCTTATGATTCGTAGGGGTGCAGCATCTCAGGTTTTTTTGACTGACACGGGGGACAACTCACCCCTTGAGGCTCTTCCCTGGGCTTCAGTGACCCACCCTCTCTTTCCATGCAATCCTCCTCGGTTCCTTGGAACACTCCCTTTCTCCTGACCACATCTCAGATGTGGCTGTTGCTCAGAGCTGTCACTGGCCCTCTTCCTTTTCACTCTCCACTCTCTCACTGGGCAACCTTGTCCACCCCAGAGCTTTAATGATATGTTTTCCAGTTTATTTATTTATTTCCTCCCCCCACCCCCTTTTTTTGAGGTGGGGTCTTACTCTCTTGCCCAGGTTGAAGTGCAGTGGCACAATCACAGCTCACCACAGTCTCAACTTCCTGGGCTCAGGCAATTTTCCTGCCTCAGTCTCCTGAGTAGCTGGGACTACAGGTGCATACCACTACACCCAGATAATTTTCTTATTTTTTTGTAGAGACAAGGTCTCTCTATGTTGCCTAGGCTGGTCTCAAACTCCTGGGCTCAAGTGATCCTCCCACCTCAGCCTCCCAAAGTGCTGAGATTACAGACATGAACCATCACACCCAGCCTATTTTCCAATAATTTCTAAACTTATATTCCCACTACCACCATCCTGGCCCAGGTCACCACCATCTCTCAACTAGGTGACAGCAGTGCCCCTGTCAATCTCTCGCCCATGATGTCCTTTTAAATCCCACAAATCTAGTCATCTCACTCTCTGCCTTAAAATCCTTCAATGATTTGGAACAGAAAGAATACATTAATGGAATCAATGGTGAAATTAAAGCAGGGCCTTTAGTTTAGCATAGGACCATAGCACAGTACCACTGTTAATTTTCTGGTGCTGGTAGCTGTACTGTGATTATGTAAGACGTTAACATTAGGGAAAGCTGGGTATGGGGAGATAGAGAAACTTTTCTACAAATGTAAAATTAATTCAAAGTAAAAAATAAGAGTCAAAAATTAAAGCCACAACCACCACCACCACCACCTCCAAGGGCTCCTCACTGCTCTCAAGTCAGCATCCGAGTCCTTTACAGAATTCTGGAGATCTGGCCCTGTTGACATCTCTGGCCTCATCAATCCCACTCTTCTGTCATACAGCCATTCTGGCTCTGTTACCCTTGACTTTTTCACATGCGCTGCCTTTTGCCTGGAAAGCTCTTCCCCAGTTCTCACCTGGCCCAGCCCCCTTGGCCCTCAGGCCCAGGCTTGCTAGTGCTCTGTCTGAGCTGCCTTACCTTGGTCCTGCCTTTGTGTCAGAAACCTCTTGTGTGTTACCACAGCACCTAATTTCCCCTATCACGACTATCTCTCTGTCACCTCCTGCTAGGCCACAGACCCTTGGAGGGCATGGCTGTTATCTACACAGGGGCCCTGAGGAAATACATAGAGTGGCAGAAAAGAACTGGGGATGAACCTGCTCCAGCCCTGACGTTTGTCATCCAAAGCCTCAACATGTCCAGGACCTGAAAACCCATCACGGTCCTTGCCTCCAGCTTCCAGAGTACCAAAGCTTCAGCCCCTTTCCAGCTCCGTTCCTTCCTAGCATCTTGGTTTTCTCCAGGGCTTGCTGTGCTGGGACCTGGGTGCTCATCTGTCTGGCCAGTCTGTCCTGCAAACCCAGGCATTCAGGGGTGGAGCTCTCCAGTCCTATCCAAGGATGCCCCAGAGAAGGACCTCGCCATGCCCAGGGACTCTGGGGAAGGGGGGCTGCCCTTCCTAAGCCCAGTCCCACCTGGTAAATATTTCATCCTCAAGCTGCTCAGCTAATCCCTATTAATTTCAATACTGCCGCCTTGCCTGGCTCAGCTCCCAATGCATTATTTATCCCCTTTGTTTGTTTGTCGCTAACAGGTGGGCCCCAGTGGAGGCGCTGACTGGGGACAAGCCCACTCCATCACAGCGTGGCTGTGAATTAATCATGAGGACTAATGGGAACCACCTCAGCTCCAGGCACTTCCCTCACTGCCTCCCCTTGCCCTGGCACCCAGGGGTGAGCCAGGGCCATTGCAACTCAATTTAACTCAATTCAAAACACCACATTTTATTTACAACCTGCCTACTAGTGTCAGACACTGCTATGCTTTGAGGATACAAGCTGGACAAAACAGACATAAGTTCTTGCCCTCAGGGAACTTACAGTCTAGTGGGGGAGAGAAGCACTAAGCAGCTTTCAAGTGAGTAATATTTTGATTAAAACTGTGATTAAATGCTGCAAAGGAGTGCAGGGTGCTGTGAGAAAGCACGTGAGGAGAGGGGTCTTAGCCAAGTTCAGGAGTCGGGAAAGGCTTCCCTGAGGAAGCAAACTTGGAGCTCTGAAGGATGAACAGGAGTTAATTAGGCTACAAGGTGGGAATATAGGACTCTGGGGGAAAATAAAGCTATGTGGGAAGGCTGAGGTGAGAGAGGGCATGGCAGGTTCCAGGAGACAAGGGAAGGGCCTAGGGAGCAAGAGGAGAGTGGCTTGAGAGAGGACAGGAGAGGTCAGCAGAGGACAGAGGCTGTGAGTAGACAGAGAATGCCCCTAAGCCAACCAGGCTCAGACTGGAGACTCTCTTTTGCCTAAATGACCAGCCTCTGTCCTGATGGATTACCATGGAGTCATCCTGGACACAGGGTTTTCACTCACAACACCTGACATAAACACACACACACCACCTTGCAGACTCAAGCAACTTCTGATTTCTTGACCTTGTGCTTGTGGCCTGCTGAGGCTGTCGCAGGTGCTAGGCCCACCTACTCCAAGGAATCCTCGATTCCTACTTGCTCCTTCTGGCCCATCCCTGAGGTGGTCAAGATCACCAACCCTCAACTGTAGAGCTCGAGGGAACTCAGGTGAGCATTTGGCCTAGTAGCCTGGGAGGCAGCCTGAGTGGGCCTCTCAGTGTCCTGAAGGCTTAGGTGTTCCCATGGAAGGACAGCACTGGATCTGGTCCCTCAACCCTGTGGTAGAACCAGGCCCAAGGCTGACCAGCCCCAGCCAAAAGTGCTCACTTCACCTCCCAGGAAAGAAGTTTCCACATCTCTGAAGCCACAGCACTGGGCTGGGTACCTAAAAGACCTCAGCAAGCATTTTTTTGAATGAATGACTAAACAAAGTGAACATCCATCAATTCTCACAAAGATCCCCTTCCCAGACACTTCCCTCAGAAACTTTTCTAGAGATTTACTTGGACAGAAGGAGCTAATATGGACTCAGGATTTTATAGTACTTACTTCCTATGAGTCCGAGAGTTACGTGCCATCATCAACCTCATTTTAAAGGGGAAGAAACAGTGGCCCAGGACAGTGAATTACTTACCCAGGACCACTCAATCTAGAGAAGAGAAGCCTTGACCGGAATGAGGCCAGCCTGGCTTTAGCACACCCAGAGATATGCTCCCTCTGTGGGCATTTCCCCAGGGTGATCCTAAAAGGCACCTGTTTTATGAACTAAGTAACACTCTGCCAGGGCAGAGGCCTCACTGTGTGTGCACATGCTCAGGGTTTGTAACTCCTATTCACTTTGAGACTCCATGCCTCCAGGCTTCCTGTACTTCATGGTGTCAAGTCCCGGAGCAGCGGCATCCATCGGCGTCTGCGTGCCCTCGGTTTGTATACCCACGTGCCTGATCCACCCAGGGTCTGTCCTGGGTTCCCCGCTGCTATGGCAGCACTACCTTACCCTGCGCACAGACTCGCTCTAGGCCCATCCCGCCCACTTGGCCCAGCCTTGCCCTTGCCTTAACACTCTGACGGCCCTGCCCCACCCCTGCCCCAAACACCTCCTTGGCCCTACCCGGTCTCTGCCCTTCTCTCTCGGAGCTAGGCAGCCGGCACGGAGGCAGCCTCGATAACTCGCTAACGTGCTGCCCATGCTGTTCTTAAAAATTTATGACTGTGCAACATGAAAAATCCGGCTGAGGAGCCATCATTAGCGGTACTGCCTCCCTCCCCCACCAGAGCCGCCCTCGTAAATTGAGATTTATGGCTGCGGCAGGCGGGGCGGGGGCGTGTGCAGGCGGTGAGGATGTTGTGGGGGAGACAGGGAGAGACCAATGAGGCAGCGGCGGGGCCAAGCGCTCCCCCCTGCGGCAGCTCCGGTTTATCACAGGCTGCAGTGATAATACCTGCGGAGAGCGAAGGCTGGCGGGTGTCAGCAGAGGGCGGACGCTGGACCCGCTCAGCGGTGTAGAGACTAGGCCAGGAGGGGCCCAAGCCAACCACTGGCCCCTTTGGGTGTATGGGACCAGCTTTTGAGGTGCCAGGTGCCAAGCAAAGGCTTGAGACATCATCCTTGCTGGGGCCATGAGGCTGGGACACCCCGCCAGCTTCTCCAGCCAGAAGCATCTAGGTTGGGGTGTGGCTGTGGTATCCCAACCAGAGGACTGAGGGCGTGAGGGAGGAGGGAGGGAGGATGCCTGGGAGCCTCCCCTTCCCTTTCTCTAGTAAGAAGGGCCAGTGTCCAGGACAGAACCCAGTCACATAGCCTCCCCCCTCAGAGGCCAGACTGGGGCTGAAAAGGAGGTGATTCCATAGCCTGCCCCCCCACGGGCCCTCCCTATCACCTCTCCTCTGCCTCCTCCCCTGCTCACTTAGCCCTGTCAGCCAGGCCATTATGAAATTGGGGTTTCATTTACAGACTAATTAAACATTACAGCTTGTTCACAATTACAACGCGGGGATGAGGGAGTAACTAATTACGGAAGAAATGAGCTAACATTTATCTCTGCTCCCACCCTCCCTTTCCCCGCTGCCCCCCCCCCAAATCTGGCTTCCTTCCACTCTCTGGTCAGTACCAGCTCTCTAAGCTTATTAGGGGACGGGGACTAAGAGGGATCTGAAACCCCCAGCCTGGACACAAGATCTGACTAGGGTTCCCAGCTAGTCTAAGGGAGGAGCTTAGTTCCCAGGGCCCTGTGGCAGGGGTCAGTCAGGGCTTTTGTGCAAGACCCTGTGGGTATGACCAAAAGTACGGGACCCTGTGATGGTATGTGAGGCTATGACATGTGGGGGGGCTCTGCTTTGGGGTGTGTGACAGTGCTGTGAGGCCATGTGGCTCTAGCATCTTCATCTTGTGGGGCAAGGTTTTGATGTGACTGCTGCAGATGACTGTGACGAGATACGAGCGTGAATGAACCACGCCCTCACCCCCCACCCCCAGACAGGATAGAGAAGAGCTCAGCAGCTGCAGGAGTTGATGGTCAATGCAGGCCTAGGATGTGGCCCTGACAGCCCAGGGCCCAAATCCCGCTGGGCAGCCCCATTCACTCTCCTGCCTCAGAAGCAAGAAAGCAGGGTCACCCTGCCCTGGGGCTCAGCTGCCCTGGCCCTGGCCTCTGGCCAGATGCCCCCTCTGGGGCCCAAGGAACCTCCCAGGGGCCTGGGGTGCCCCCTGTGGGCAGGAGTCCTGGGGTCTGGCTGGCCTGCCGCAGGGTTTAATAATAGTAACAGTGAGTGTAAGCGTTTCCATCCTTCCTGCCTTTGGGCAGAAGAAGAAAGGAAAGAGGAGGGAGAGGAGGGAGTGGAGGGAGCCGGCTGAAGGGAGGCTTTGAGGCCTCAGAACTCACATCAAACGGCAGGATCTGGGCCTAATTGTCTGACCCCTGCCCCTGCCTTCAATCAGCTCTGCGGCTCCCCGCCCGCCCCTTGCCTAACTAGCAGCCATGTTCTCCTCATTAGGACAAGCTCCCCTTGCACACGTGTCCCCGGACATGTACCCAGCACTCCCAGCTCCCAACCCAGCCTGGTGGGAGGGTACAGCAGGGACCCAATTTTGGAGGGGCCCGTGGGCCGCTATACCCTCAGCCTCCACAGCTGGCTGGCCTGAGCTACACCAGCCCCTCTCCTTCAGCTACAAGGGCCTGGATGCTGCGTGCTGGGACACACTCCTGGGCGGGCTCAGCTGCTGGGTGCATTCTGTCCTCTGCGTGTCCTTCTTGCTACAGCCCAACTGTTTCAGACACACAGCTCCTGAGGGCAAGGCCTGCTGGTCTCCTGCCCATTTTGGCCTGGTTCAGCCTGGCCTGGGCTGGTTTAGCCTGGTAGAAGGTCTGGGTCAGGGTCTGTGTTCACAGGCTGGGAGCTGAAAGAACCTGTCTGCCTACTGTACAAGAATGGCTCACTTCAATGGATCCAGGCATGGTGATTTGTCAAGTGTCAGCAGCTGATGGAAAGGCAGTGGTGGTTAAGAGTTCAAACCCTAGACTAGGAGAGATCTGTGTTCAAATTCCAGCTCTCTCACTGAGTAGCTCTGGGTAAATGACAACCTTCTTGAGTCTCAGTCTCCTCACATACAGTAGAGATGACAGCCCCATCACAGGCTTTGAGAATTGATAACAGACATAAAGCCCTCTGTGCTAAACACAGCACTCAGCAAATGCTGTAGCATGATATAGGCGTGACTCAGACTAGACCAAATTCCCTCTCCATAGGCCACAGGCCCCACTTTGTCCGCTTGGCCCTGGTCAGCAGTGTCCAGGTAGGGAGGAGCTGTGAGGAAGGGTCCAGAACCCTGTAGAAGAGTAGGAGCAGTCCCAGGGGCATAGCAAATACCAAGGGCAGAAGCATCTATGCTGAAGCCCAAACATGGGGTCAGAGATATCCCATGGTGGCTTTAGGTGGCAGGGCCTGCTTACGGAATGTCAGATGTTAGGTCACGTGAGGTAGGACAGCAGGGCTGACCCATAAGGTGTGGACTGTCCCATGAATACTGTGGGCCTGGGAGAACAGGCTGCTGTGAATACCATCGAAGTGAAGGCTGTCTGGGCTGCTCTAGGGATTGATTCTCAAGGTACCAGACTTGTACGGGACTGGGGGAGGGGCTGGCCTGGTCTGGTCCCTGACATTGTCTCTCACCTTAAACCAGTGGTAATGACTTGCAAATATTGATGAAAACGCAAACTACAGAGATTGTGTTTTTCGGGGAGTGAAGGTGGGGAGAGGGGATAAGGAGGAAAATAAACTGAAATGAAGTCCGGTTATCTCCCATCTGTGGCTGCTCCTAATCCCCCAGCCCAAAGGAATCCAATGCAGTCCCTTATCTGTCCTGTCAATCACTCAATCACCGCCCAGTGCTTTGGTGGGCACCGCACGCCCTCACACACACTCAAACACATGCTCACACATGCACACACATGCACACACTCACTCTACTGACTCTTGCTCCAACACTCCCGCCCACCCCCCAGCCCATTACTCCTCTGAGTAGGAGCAGCCAGCACGCAGGTCCTGCCAGATGGATGCAATTTGCATAATATCAGCAGCGGAGGCTGCAAGATCACTAGGGGTCAGGGCGCTGACATCCCAGCACAGTCTATCTGCAAGTGCTAATTTGGCCGGCATTGATCTGTCTTTCTGATTTCTTTGTCATTTACGTCTGCGATGGTTTGACAGGAGATACAGAGAGAAACAAGAGGAGGCCAGGCCAGGGCCTGGGGCTAGGAAGGTAGGGAAACAAAGATTGTACTTTCCGATGCATCACACACATAGGACGGACGGACACACACACACACACACCAGAACCTTCCTCCATCCATCTATCCATCTTTCCATCTGTGATTGCTACTGAAGACTAGAGCCTGGTGTCTGGCAAGAATCGATTCCTCAGATGTTCCTGGGAATCAAAGGTGGGTTAGTTCAGGGACGAAGGAGCCAGCACCCCTCTCTCCAAGCATTATCCAGGCAGACCAATGGAGACTCTGTCAATTCCTAGAGAGTTATCCCTTCTCATGGCCATCCATCCCACTTGCTTCTCACTTTCTCAGAGCCACACCAGAAAGAACTAGATGGGGCCATAGTGCAGGGGAAGCAAACACCCTAGCTGTGTTCTCTGCCCTTCCCCATAAAACAGGTGGGCTGGCTCCTCCCGTTCCAGCCCTGAAGATGGCCAAAGATGGTAGGGAAGGGGCAAGACACCTCTCTGGGACAGATGGGTAGAGGGGTATCAAGGTCTATAGGAGCTTTATATCAGTGTTGCACCACTCTCAGGTCACCCATCTTGCTGGGAATCTTGCTGATTCTGAAGCTCTCCAGCTGAGCTAGAAAGTCCCACATCCCATCAGATCTAAACACTACCTGCTAAACCCTCAGCCAGAGTCCCTACATTCTTCCCCACTATGGGAGGGGGCTCCCATAGGGATAGGGACATTGCCGAGCTAGGATATGCCATGGGGAAAGAGGAGGAAAAGAGAAGACTGCAACTCTGGGAAGCAAGGGCCCTCTGCAGAGAAATGGACATGGTCACTGCCAAGGGATGCAGAGGGCCTTGAGGCTTCCCAGGGGTGCAGGTCCCCTCCCCCCAGGCCACAGAAGCTCTGTCTTGGCACCACCCCCTTTTCCTCGCCTATGGTAGCAGAAGCAGGGTGATCAGAAGGAACTCCCTGCTGGGCAAGAGGGGGGCTGGCGTTTGGTATGTGCTAATCCCGGGCCGAGGTCTTCAGAGGGACCTGGGAAACTTCAAGGAGGGGAAGGCAAAGCTGTACTGTAGACGAGCTCATTAGCCAGCACCCCCACCCCCCCACGAGGAGGAGGGCGGGCGGCCCAGTGAGCGTGGCGGCAGAGAAAAGGCTGTCACTGTCCTTTCTTCCTTTTGGTACAAGCATCTCCCTGAGCCGACGATTCTCCTGCAGTGACACCTCTCACGGGCACTAATGAGATCCATGTCACAGAGCTAATGTGTTCTGACTGGACTCTTGATAGACACCCCACTCCTTCAGGGAAGACCACAGGCCAGCACTGCCCCCCTGGGGGCCAGGCCCTCACTCTGCCACCTGCCAGCCCAGCCCTCTCACCAAACTGTGTGGGTCAGCAAGCTCCTGAGAGAATCTACTTGGTCTCTGGCCATGCTACCTATACCACAGCTCTGAAGGATCCTCCTGAGTCCCAGAGCAGAGGGCGAAGCTCCTGGGGCAGGACCACTCAGCTGCACATCAGGGAAGGTTCCAGTGAGTCTCCTAGCCAGCTGTAACCAGCAGTCTGTGGGTGAGATTTTACTGACATGTCTGCAGATTTCCACAAAGCAAGGGAAGGAGACCAGGCCCTGCCCTTAGAGAACCCAAGTACGTAGGGCCAGATCATTACCTTGACCCAGTATAATCAGGTCCAAGTGTGTATTCTGTCCACTCATGCTGGGCCAGGCAAGACTCCCTGAGGGGGTAGATGGGTAGAATCTTTCTGGGTCAAGAGGTAGAGAGCAAATGGAAATCACAGAGAACATCAAGGCCAGAAGGAGGTGAGATGCCAGCAGTCACAGGGCCCTGGCCCTGTGACTACAGCAGGGCTGAAGGAGTGGCAATAGCTCCTTTCCTTTCTTCCTCAGCTGCTGCTACCCAGACTCTGTCAAGGCCTGAATGTTTCACACGTTGCTGAGGGAAACGAGGGAAGCGAGCTTGGTTCCTTCCACAACTCCGTTGGTAGCACAAAGCTTGATAGTAAAAGTCTGCTTCGTAGTTTAGCACAGCGATAACATAGGCTCTGTACTCGAAGGGACTTGGGTTTGCATCCTGGCACCCTAACTGCCTGGGTGACCTTAGGCAAGTCACTTCTGAGCCTCAGTTTCCTCATCTATAAAATGGAAATACTTCTGCAAAGCCAAAGAAACCATCAAGAGAGCAGGGAGACAGCCCACAGACTGGGAAAAAGGATTTGCCAACTCCAGGTCTGATAAAGGCTTAAGATCTTGAATCTACAAGGAACTCAATTGTGCTAAATAGAAAAGAACAAACAACCCCATTATAAAGTGGGCAAAAGATATGAACAGACACTTCTCAAAGGAAGATATCCGAGCAGCCAACAGACACATGAAGAAATGTTCAACCTCACTAATCATCAAGGAGATGCAAATCAAACTACACTGGGATACCACCTAGCTCCAGTCAGAATGGCAATTATCAATAACTCAAAAAATAACAGTTGCTGGAGAGGTGTTGTGAAAAGGGAACACTTCTACACTATTGGTGGGAGTGCAAACTAGTGCAACCTCTGTGGAAAGCAGTGTGGCAATTCTTAAAAGCTCTAAATATCGACCTCCCATATGACTCTGCAATCCCCCTACTGGGAATATACCCTGAAGAACTCAAATCACTCTATCAAAAAGATACCTGCACACAAATGTTTATTGCAGCATTGTTCACAATAGCAAGAACCTGGAAGCAACCATGCTGTCCATCAAAAGAGGACTGGATTAAAAAAATGTGGTACATATACACGATGGAATACTATGCAGCCATAAAAAGAATAAAATCATGAATTTCGCAGCAACCTGGATTGAACTAGAGTCTATAATACTGAGTCACCTCTCACAGAAACAACAATTTGAATATCACATATTCTCACTCATATAGTGGACCTTGAACATTCATCCTAATACTATAAGAAAGGGACTGACAGTGGTGGGAAACTATGGCATGGGAGGGGAAGGGAGGTGGGATTAATGGTAGCAATATCTGTCTGGGGGTGGTAAAACACCCTTTATCAATAAGGGTGCCTGAACGAAGCATATTTGTATACCTAACCCTTAACTGTACCCCATAATATCAAAATAAAAAATATTGATATTAAAAAAAAATTTTTTTTCTTCACAAAGAGTAGAAATGAAATAAACCAGACAATTTCAGGATACATTTTGGGCATTTCAATTGATTGAGAAGAAAATGCATATTAGGTCTATTAACTTGTAGCATTCTGAGGGTTTCATCAGCGGGACTAAATGAAAATAATAATAATAGATAATAGTGTAAATATATATAATCAAGGCTAGAGAAGGAATGATGTCTACAGGTTTGGAAGGCTGAAAAACATTTACCTATTTACCTGTTCCTTATTTATATTTGAATTGTTTAGAGATTTATTAGAGTATCCAGGTCCCTTTTGCCAGGCTTTAATGTACCTACCACATTTTAATACGCAGACAATTGCTTCTAAACAATAATTAATTTAAAATATTTTAAATGACATTATTGTATACAAATACGTTGTTAATTCATTTTAATTATTTTTATTGAATATTATTCTCATATCGGAAATTCAGCTTCTTTTGTAGGTTTACTTATTTCTAGTTCAACACTTTGTCTTATTTTATGTGAGTTGAAGCAGGAGTTACATTCCAAAGCTAAATGGTATAGTTCAAGAATGCATTTGTGAAATGCTTTTACATTTTTTAATTGATGCATAATAGATGCACATAGTTTTGGTGTACAAGAGATAATTTAATAATCATATAATTTGTAAAATTCAAATCAATACACTTGGGATATCCACTACCTTTAATATTTGATCTTTTTATGCTAGAAGTATTCAAATTATTTTTTAGCTATTTTGACATGTACAATAGATTACTACAAACAATAATCACTGTATTGATTTGTCAAACACTAGGTCTTATTTATTTTATAAAACCATATATTTGAGCTCCTGATTTGACTTTTCTTTACTCCCCACCCATTTTCTTCCAGGCCACTAGTAACCACCAGTCAACTCTATATTCATGAGACTCACATTTTAAAATCCAACATATGAATTAAAACATGCTATATTTGTCTTTCTGTATTTGGTTTATAATGACCTCCAGATCTATCCATGTTACAACAAATGAAAGGTTTCATTATTTTTTATGACTGGATAATATTCCACTGTATGTATGTATGACATTTTGTTTAACCATTCATCCATTGATGGACACTTAGCTTTAGTCTATAGTTTGGCTATTGTGAACAATGACGCAATAAACATGGGAGGGAAATTATCTCTTCAATCTGTTTATCTCCTCTTTTTTTTTTTAATATGTATACCAAGATGTGGAATTTCTGGATCACATTGTTGTTCTATTTTTAGTTTTTTTAAGGAGCCTCTATGCTGTTCTCAACGGTAGTTGTACAAATTTACAAATATTCCTCTTTCTCCTTTTCCTCACCAGCATCCTTTACTACCTGTCTTATTTATTTATTTATTTATTTATTATTTTTATAAAAACTATTGTAACTGGGGTGAAATAACTTTTACATTTTTTTTAATGAATGTTTTATTTTGTTTAGTTTTAAATATGGTCTAAAATCTATCTCTATTAGTTATGTAACTTTTGGTCCAAAGCATTTGATTCCTTGGCTGATGACGACAGCAATCACTAATACATTTCATAAGTTCGCAATCTATTTGCTGCTTTTTCAAATACACTCACTTGGTACTCTGAATCTTTCTTCTCTTCAATCATTCAATTCCATCCATTTATAATGACCTTTTGGCTATTCCAGCTATTTAAAATTTCTAATAATTTCTGAAAGTCCAAACACTTTTTTTCTCAGAGGAAAATGTATCTGGGAAGTTTCTTTCTTGCTTAATTGCAATAGATCACTTCATCAGTTATTGAATTTATTATTTTTTGAGTATATTTAATTATGTTGTTTCATAGTCAGACTGGGACAGACTAAAATGATGTGGCCTCAAGTCCAGACATGTACAGGAAACTACTAAAAGCTAAAAGAGACAAGGAGTAGATTCTTCCTAGTGTGATCCCACCAAACCTTCATTTTAGGAATTCACCCATCTGAGAGAATACATTTCTGTTCTTTTAAGCTACTGAGTTTGTGATAATTTTTTAAGACAGACTCAGGAAACAGATTTACACCCCCATTAACACTTTGATTTCTGAAATATGATATACCTTTATTTGTTTATTTTCTGCAACTCAATGAACTAAATATATAATATGCATTTCTTATTATGTATAGTTTCTGTGTTAAAACATCTATTTTCTATGTGACATAATGATTATTTATCACTTATCTTATTTTAGACAACCTTTAAGCAACTTAATTTCTAAGGATGAAAATACTTTACATTATGAATAATAATATTGTTCTTGATCTGCTGCAATATTTGTTATTTGTTTTTAAATTATACTAACGGCAATATAACATCATTTTTATATAATTTACATTATGTCATAAGGAGAAATTCTCTATATTGATTTCCCTTGAATTTATCATAATCATATTTAACGTAAGATAAATGTTAATGTAGTGAAATTCTCCCAAAGAGCACTTAAGTATTTTTTTCAACTATTGTTAGGTTTGAGAATTCCTATTTCTGGTTCTCATGCTTCAAAAAAGAGCAAAACAAACTTTGGCATACATGTCTTTTTCCACTAGTGTTTAAAAATTGAAGTTGCTAAATAATATTTGGATTAATGTAAGTAGATTGCTAGCTGCTTGTTTTTTAAAAAAAATAAACTTGTATAACAATATTATGCTTATTTACTTCTTACGCGACATGTCAGTATCTTAATCATTTTATCTTTACAATGTTTTAATCGATGCGGTCACTTAACTTTCAAAATATTTTTCAAACATACATATTTTAACAAGCCATTGGATATTCTCTTAGATATAATATCACTCAACTCAATTATGGAATAGTAATTGATAGATTTCAAACAATATTACCTTTTCTGTGTATTGTAGTGAGCAGATTATATGAGGAGTCAAAAATTCCTGAATTGTAAACATTGATATAACTATATTCTTCCTAAGAATGCACAAGTTGCAATTTTTCACATCATATAAATTATTATTACCTATAATATAATATAAGGTACTTCTAGCAGTTTTTGAATGCAGAGATTTTTATATAAGTTGCATTTATTTTTTGCTCAGAAAAATGTAATAAATATTATTTGTATTGTTATTAATACATATCTATTTTTAGAATAATTATTTGTAATAAAGAACTTACTAATTTTGAAAACATGTTAAGCCTATTAAATTTAATGGCTGCAGCTGAAATTCAACTAACTCTCATGAGTTTATTTTATAAAAATGTACTAATTTTGTCTTTACTAATTTATTTCATTTTGTTGCTTTTATAATTTTGTATCAAGTACTATTCAAAAATACTAACAAATTTTATAAAGTAATTATGTTTAGTTGGAAACAAATATATCTAAAAACTATAATTTATATTATAAAATTTAGCCTGGCTCGGTGGCTCAGCCTGTAATCCCGTGCTTTGGGAGGCTGAGGTGAGTGGATTGCCTGAGTCTGCAGGTTCGAGACCTGCCTGGGCCACTTGGCAAGACCTCATCTCTACAATAAATCAAAAAATTAGCCGGGCGTGGTAGCGCACGCCTGTAGTTCCAGCTACTTGGAAGGCTGAGGCGGAAGGATCACAGGAGCCCAGCAGGTCGAGGCTGCGGTGACCAGGAGCGGCCACTGCACTCCAGTCTGGGCTACAGAGTAAGACTCCAACTCAAAAAAAAAAAAAAAAATTAGGAAGTGTAAGCTTTCAAACACATCACAAGATACATTTTTACCTATAACATATGTTGTGATTGTATTTAGAGATATTTTCCCCTAAGCAGTAACCAGGAGGGTTTTTTAACTCATTTATCTACAAAATTAACTTAAGATGGAATAATGACTTAAATGTAAGTTTTCATAATACAAAAACCTTAGAAGAAACACTCTTCTGGACATTGGCCTAAGCAATGAATTCATGACCAAGGCCTGTAAAGCAAACACAGCAAAAAACAAAATTGACAAGTGGGACCTAATCAAACTAGAGTTTTGCACAACAAAAGAAACTGTCAACAGAGTAAATAATCAGCCTACAGAAAGGGGGAAAATATTTGCAAGCTATGTACCCAACAACGTAGTAATATCTATCAAGAACTCGAATGAATTGACAGAATAAAAACAAATAACCTTATTAAAAAGTGGGCAAAAGACCTGAGCAGACATCTTTCAGCAGAAGACACACAAGTGGCAAACAAACACATGACAAAATATTCAGCATCACTGATCATCAGATAAATTCAAGTCAAAACCACACTGAAATGGCATCTCACACCAGTCAGAATAACTATTATTAAAATGTCAAAAATGACAGATGTTGGTGACATTGCAGGAAAAAAGGGAACATTCTTAACTATTGGTAGGAATATAAGCTAGTTCAACCTCTCTGGAAAGAAGTTTGGAGATTTCTCAAAGAACTAAAAATAAATTTACCGTTTGACTCAGAAATTTCACTACTGAGTATATATACCCAAAGGATTATACACCACTCTACTAAACGACACCTGCACTCCTATGTTTATCACAGCACTATCCACAATTGCAAAAATGTGGGACCACCCTAGGTATCCACCAATGGTAAACTGGAAAAAGAAAATGTGGTACATATACACCATGGAATACTACATGGCCATAAAAAGTATAAAATTATATCTTTTACAGCAACATGGATGCAGTTGGAGACCATCGTTTTCAAATTATCACAGAAGTCGAAAACTGAATACTGCATGCTGTCACTTTTCAGTGGGAGCTAAACACAGAATACACATGAGCCTAAGGAAGGAAACAACAGATATTGCAGACTCCTAAGGGGAAGAAGTAAGTGTTGAAGAACTTTACCCATTGGGTACCATGCCCATCACTCGGGTGAAGGGCTCAATAGAAGTACAAATATCCCTATCATGCAATAGACCCATGTAACAAAACTACACATGTACCCCTTGAATCCAAAGGTTAAAAAAAAAAAAAACTGATGAAATTGACAAATGGTACTCACTAACTTTATGGCTTACCTATAAATATTTTCTTTAGTCTTAAGCATATGTCCTCTGATTTAAGATTCAAAATTACATGCAATGCTGTAGAAGGCCTGGAATTTTCATTTCCATTTCCTAGGGAGGGAACAAAAACCAAGAAAATCTCTCTAAGTTGTAAAAATACCACAATGCCTTTGTTACTATTAATTTTCCTCATATTATGTAAAGTCTCTGTAACCTCTCAGACTGCATAAGCAAATAAATATGAGATATTTTACAAAGATATTTATTCCCAGTCGACAGTGATTTTTAAATTTTATTAATGTAATTAATTGAAAGTTATTGGCTATTTTATTAAAATAGCAGATTTTTTAAAACTATTAATCAAAATCCTTAAGAAAAATGTAATTTGAAAATTATGATCACTTAGGAAATAAACATGGAAAATACCTAAACAAATACTAAGGAAACAATAAGAGAGGGTGAAACAATGAGAGAGGGTGATAAGCTGACAATCTCTCAAGTTTTATTATTATACAGAAAATTCAGTTAAAACTTTTTCAAACCTTTCACACAATGATCTTTATTAAATATAAATCAATGCACATTATGTGTAACCCCAGCATAGAGCTGATCTTCCAAAATGGAAACTCTTCCGCCCTCCTAAAAAGTACCAAATTTATGGACTCCTTTTTCCTCCTAAGAAAGTTGCACAGTAGATCAGTAGTGGTTGTTAGTGGCTGCAGTCCAGAAACTTTGTATTTATCTGTACTGTAGATCTGTAATAAAACTTTAAAATTGGAAATGTAGAAAGATTACATGGATGATGATTAGCAATCTCAAAATTTAAGAAGTCTATTAAATGACTACAAAATATCTTATTTGCAGTTTTTTTTGGCAGTGAATTTGCAACTTAGCACTATGAGAATGCTTCAATTTGGTCATCAGTTGAGCTAAAGCACAGATAATTTGTACAGATTCCAAAGATGATAATTAAGGTTATTACAGTGATAACCCCCAGCATATTTTCAGACATCCTAGGCAGCAATAATAACCAGCTCATCATCTTTTAATTAAAATTGTAATCATTTTGTTTTCTAAAAATAAAATTGTGTCTTATTTTATTGTTAATGGAATGGTATAGTCACTAAATGGTATAGTCACTAAAAATAGTCATTAAACATTTTACTTTAGTTTTCATTTGATATTAGAACATATTTTTGTCTTATGTGACCTATATTATCAAATTAAGTTTAACATTATAGCATAATACCTGTAGTATTCAGTAAAACAATAATGCATTTTTAAGGAGGCTGCTGGCTTTTTAATATAAGCATTCCTATCATGTTTGCTTCTTACTCTTTTGCAAATTTTACATAAGGAAATGAATTTATAAAATACTATAACTGAATTTAAAAAGTACTCCAAGTGAGCAATTTTTATATAGTTTTCTTCATTATTATTGTTCCTAAATTGGTAAATCAGATTTATACATATTTAAGGGCTTACTGAAGACCAATGGAAGAGTAAACACTTTTACAGGTGAGTGAGAGGTTGTTGAACCAGAATTCAAACATCCAGGACTTGCTTAAGGTATAAAAATAAAGCAGATTAAGAGTATTTTCAAATGTATAGACTAGAGTTTTGTTTTTTGTTCGTTTGTTTGTTTATAGCATTTTACAGATGTTATTTTGCCTGTGAAAAGATGTAGAATATAAGATATAGTTTTATATATGATTGTTCATTTTTAAATGTTATATGTGAGAAAGTAGCTGCTTTCAAAAGTCAATTTCCCAAATAATTATTTTCTCAAAAGAAAATTCTACCACTTCACTGTCCAATGCATATTCCAATGGCCACAAAAGGCTATTTGTATTTAAAGCTAAATTAATTTTAAAACTATTTTTAAAACTCTGTTCCTCCTTTGCACTGCCATACTTCAGGTCACCAAAAGCCACTCATGTCTAGTGACTAGTTAACAGCACAAATACAGAACATTTTCACAATCACAGAAACGTCTATTGGGCAGCGCTTCTCTACAACCTGTAAAGCAACAATGCTTTTGACACTATATTATGATTATTCTATAAAGCATGAATTAATAAAAAAGAAAGTCTTTCTTTTTAGATTATTTGAACGTTGTTTTAGTTCTTGACTGAAATTTATTGAAAAAATTTCTAAAGATTAAAGAGTTTAATGCTGTTTTCCATCAAAACTTCTCATTCAAACCAAATGTGTAATTACAATTGCTTGTTTTCTCTTTAACAATTGAAGTGTTAAAAAATTTAAATATTTTGTTTCATAAAGCTAATGACTATTAAATTTATTCATATTACTATTTTCATTTTGAAATCACAATGTTATTTTTTATTTTATTTAAACATTGAAAACATTTGGATAGTACATAGTAAACTGCATGCAAAGCAAGCGGCAATTTTGGGAGACCAATATTATTCCATTATATTTAATATCCTATGGCTTAATCGATCCTTGAAATGAGGAGTTATTGCATCTTAGTTTCGTCCAATTAGGTGAATTGAATTATATCACACTGGTTTTTTACTTGTTTCTTTAACTGTAAAATAAAAGTGATGAGTTAAATAAATGACTACAATGTAATACTTTTGTTTGTCAGATATGTTTTGTTGCTGTTTTTTGTTTTGGCAACTTTTTTTTTGGAAATTTATGGGCTGATTTTTTCTCTCTTCCAAATTTATATGTTTTGCCCTAACTCCCGTGGTCACCCTATTTAAAAATAAGGCCTTTGAAGTAGTGATACAATGTAAATGAGGTCATCTACATGGGGCTCTAAAACTAAGGATATCAGGCTGGTGCCCTCATAAAAGAAGATAAAGAGACTCTCTTACCATCCCTCCAACACCACCACCATTTAAAGACAGTGAAATAGTGACCGTCTTAAAGCCAGGAAGACAGCCCACACCAGGAAAAAATAAAAATAAAAAAATCTGCTTGAACCATAATCTTGGACTTCTCAGCTTTCTGAAAGATAGAAGAAATAAATGGTTGTTGTATAAGACATCAAATCTGTGGTATTTTGTTATGGCAATCGAAGCAGATTGAGACCTTCTATATATCCCTTTCAACACTGAAAAATTTTGGATTATATTTACCATTTCAAATCAGTGGTCCCCTAATTGCTAACAGTGTTTGTAAAGACTGCTACGCCCAGTCTCAGATTAATCGCCTTGGTAATTTAAGCTCTTGTATGGTTCTCTTCCACATAGATTCTGAACTTGGTCATTTGAGTTGCTCTTTCCAGTGAAATGCCAAACATTGAGATACAAACAGGATTGAAAAGCACATTTACATTGGGGCTTCTCTTATTGGAACACTTAATCTTGGAAGCACATAACCATGCTGTAAATAATATCACTGAATGACAAGATAATAATAGATCACTGAATGATGAGAGGCTTCATGGAGAGGAATGCTGAGTAATGGGAGACATACTGTACATTAACAGAACTGGCTGAGTTCCCAGCTGAATGCAACCAAATGGGTGATTTTCAGACAACTACATTTGAGAAGGTTTGTTACACGCAAGTCAAGTACTGAAACAAGGTTCAAATATGCTAAAAAAAAATTTTCTTTCTTTTTTATTAATTCATTCTTTATATAATAATAATAATATAGTGCCAAAAGTTGTAGAGCAGTGCTGCCCAATAGAAATTTCTGTGATTCGGAAAGTATTCTATATTTATGCTGTCAATTAACCATTAGACATGTATGGCTTTTGGTGACCTGAAGTACATACAGCTAGTGCAAAGGAAGAACAGATTATTTTTAATCATTTTAAAATTAACTTATTTTTAAACTCAAATAGCCTTTTGTGGCCACTGAAAAATGCATTGGACAGTGACATTTTAACATTTTCTTTAGAGAACATAATTATGTGGAAAATTGGCTTCTGAAACCAGCTGCTTTCTCAAATATAGGATTTAAAAACAGTCATATATAGAAATTTCATCTTATAATCTACATCTTTTCACCGTTATCAATACATTGATTCATTAATTTAGTGAGAAAACTAGAATGAGGTTGTCAAAAGGTAAATAATCTGAAAACTTTTTGTTTCAAATAATCCTAGCCGAAAAAGGTAGAAATGCTCATAATTAATATTAATATTTTAAAGACATAGCTCATTCTAATATGGTGCTTGATTCAACATAGGAATTTATTCAAAAATGTTTGTCAAGTGTTTTTTGTGAACTCGTCCCTGGAAACACATGAGAGAGTAAGATAGTAATGTTTCTTGTTCTCATAGATAATATATTCCAGGGTATGATGAACAATAAACATGGAAACAAACGAGTAAAATAGTTTGGGGATATTGGTTGAAGCTGGAGACAATTGTACTTAGTGATCGACCATGGAAACAAAGAACCAAATACCACATGTTCTCACTCATAAGTGAGACCTGAGCATTAAGCATAACAGCACAAGGGAGGAATTGGCTCTTGTGGGACACTACCAGAAGAGGGAAGGAAGCAAAAACATAAAGTGTATCTTATCCTAAGCCAGGGGAAGTGAGGACCAGCTGGAGGCCCAAACTTCACCTCCACATATATTATTTATGGACCTAATCTTGACCTGTACCCCACATCTTTGTAATTACACAGTTTAAAAAAGAGAGAACAACATTAGAAGAGTGTTATCTATTAGAAATGAGAGCACCATTATAATGGCTTACATCTGTGCTAAAGCAAGATGAATTTAGCTACATAAGGGATTAGAGTTTCAGGTCAAGCTTCTGAGTGAGGAATACCCTGGCATTTATAAGAAACAAACAAACAAAAAAAGAAGTCAGAATGGCTGGAACAGAGGGAGCAAGACAAGAGATAAAGAGGAGAGGAATAAAAGAGGGTAAAGGAGTAGAGAAGAATGAGATGAGATTGATCTAGATATATCATGATAAGAGAAGATAACTTTGCTTTCACAGAAACAACTGTTTGTTGAAATTTAAGTAGGGAAAATAATAAAATCTCAACAGTTTTACAACAAGTTCAATGTGGCTCCTGGAGAGCTTGGGAGGCCTGAGTGAAAGCAAATTACTAATCAGGAAGCCATTGCAGAAGTGTAGAATGAGAACACTGTCTTTGCTCAGATGTTGGCACTTGAGTTTGAGAAATGTGGACAACACGTAAGTTCAACAAATGCAAGAGAAAGGTACCTCCATTATGTGAAACACTGGTAATTACATTTCTGGTAGTAAGTGTTTAATTTCAAACTAGGATTTCTATAAACTTTTCCTAAATCAAATTATACTGACAGTCACTGACAGGATCAAAAAAGAGGATCAATCTTTTTCACAGATGCCAAAAAACCATTCACTAAAATTCTACATACCTTCATGATTTTTTGATAATAACCACAAAAAATAAAATATCTAGGAATAAATTTAACCAAAGTAGTAAAAGCTCTCTACGATGAAAGCTATATTATACCAATAAAAGAAATTGAAGAGATACACAAAAATGGAAAGATAACACATGACCATGGATTAAGAGAGGTAATATTGTTAAAATGTCCATGGTACCCAAAACCATGTTCAGATTCAATGCAATCACTATCAAAATACTAGTGACATTACCCACAGAAATAGAAAAAAAAAATCCTGAATTTTTTATAGAACAACAAAATATCCCAAATAACTAAAGCATTCCTGAGCAAAAAGAAAAAAAACTGGAAACATTACATTACCTCCTTACTTCAAAATATGCTACAGAAGACAGCACGTTACTGGCATACAAACACATAAATCAATGAAACAGAATAGAGAACATATAAATAAACCCACAAATTTATAACTAATTCAACTCTGAAAGGCACCAGGGAGATACAGTGAACTAAGGACACCCTGTTCAGTAAAAAATGCTGAGAAAACTGGATATCCATAGGCAGAAGAATTTGACTAGACATCCATCTCTTACCATATAAAAAATTAAATCAAAATTAATTTGGACTAAAGACAAATGTAGTATTGAAATACAATTCTGTTATTTGCAGCAATATGAATGAAACTGGGGGTCCTTGTATTAAGGGAAATAAGCCAAGCATAGAAAGACAAACATGTTCTCACTCCTTGTGGGAGTTAAAAGAATTGATCTCACAGAGGTAGTGAGTAGAATGGTGGCTGTGAGAGACAGGAAAAGATAGCGAAGAGAACACGAAGAAAGGTTGGTTAATGGGTGCAAAAACACAGGTAAGTAGAAGAAATAAGTTCTAGTGTCCAATAGCACAATAGGACTACTAAAGTTAATAGTAATTTATTGTATATTTCAAAATAGTTAGAAAGAAGGTTTGTAATATTCCCAACACCAAGAAATGATAAATGATAGAATAATATCTGAGATCATGGATATCCCAGTTACTGAGATTTGATCATCACACATTGCATGCTTATATCAAAGTGTCACATGTATCCCATAATTATGCAAAATTATTATGAATCCATTAAAAATTAAAAATAGAAGATGATCTTTATGTTATTTTAAAATTCTGTCCCATGAACAAACCTTACCTATTGTTTATCACATTCATTAGTAGATATTATTATTGTCTGTCCTGTAATTCTCTTTTGAAAAACGCAGATACCCAAATTTGTAGGGCTCAGAAATTTTCTTATATTATTGAAGAATATTTATAAACCCAGAAATGATTGTTTTATGCATTTTATCTCTATATTCACCATATTAGAAATCATATTGGTAATTTAAAAATCTTCACTCATTAATTTATTTTAAAACAATAAACTCATGCTATATAATAAAAATATATCTGTATCAACTTTAACTAAAAATTCCTATACTAACCAACTAAATAAATATTTCAAAACCAAAATAGAGAGTAATAGTGAAATATAGTTTTCATTTCTTCTATTCTTTGAAAGACTGGCCATCTACAAGGTAGTTGAATTCTCATATGTATTTCTGCATTCAGTCAGTTGTGATGTTTTTATGGTTGAGGTACATGAAGAAAATTCAGTCTCACACAGAAATCCATGGATATATATCATTGATGCTACACCAAATTTTAACAAGTGGTAGTTTTTTGTTTTGTTTTAAGATTAATCGCATATGGAATCGGAAACCATATCAATTTGGTTTTTGTGCTTTATTACATAAAATGTATCAGGCCGGGCGTGGTGGCTCAGCCTGCAATCCCAGCACTTTGGGAGGACAAGGCGAGAGGATTGCCTGAGCCTGGGGGTTTGAGACCAGCCTAGGCAACTTGGGGAGACCTCATCTCCACAATAAATCACAAAAACTAGCCAGGCATGGTGGCACGGTTTGTAGTTCCAGCTATTTGGAAGGCTGAGGTAGAAGGATCGCCTAAACCCAGGAGATTGAGGCTGCTGTCTCCATGAGAATGCCACTGCACTCCAGCCTGGGCAACAAGGCAACAAGAGTGAGACTCCAACTCACACACACAAAAAATGAGCTCCTTATCCATTTGTGATGTTATGACTTTATAGCCATTTAAGAAATACTAGTTCACAAGTTATGCGAATAAACCAAATTTGCTTATGTAATATCAAATAATATTTTTACCAACACTTTCTTCAACAAAGTACTGGGAATCTGTCAAGATTTTTGTAGTGAGTACATGTTTTCCAAATTCTAATATTTAGTTGAAAGCTCAGTTTTTATCATTGTCAACAAATACACTCAGGTATCCATATCCACGGGTTCCACATCTGTGAATTCAACCAACTGTGATTCAGAAATATACGTTTAAAAACCACAATAAAATAATGCAAATTAAAAGCAACATAGTATAAGAATGAGCTACATGGCATTTTCATCATATTAGGTATAATATCATTAGGTAATCTAGAGATAATTTAAAATATACAGGAGACTCTACATAGTTTATATGCAAATATGAGACTTTTATATAAAAAGTGTGAGTCTCCGTGGAATTTGGTGTCAGCCAAGGATCCTGGAACCGATCCCTCACGGATACGAAGGAAATGACTTCCTGACTTTCTGACATGACAATATGTTTCAGTCATCTTACATCTTCCATTTTTCTTATTTATGTACTGGAATTATTAATTTCTATAAGACCTCTGTTTTCTTGATGTCACTGGTGTCTTGTTGGTTTTCCTAATGTCACTGGTGTCTTGTTGCAGAAATCTATCTATCTATCCATCTATCTATCTATCTATCTATCTATCTATCTATCTATCTATCTAAAATTTCATGTTGAGATACCCAATTCCAATCTAATACCTTGGGGATCTCTCTATTCCTCCTTCATTCCATGTTTGTATTTCCCTCTAGTCACAATAAAAACCGTACCTCCTAACATTTTATTTTATTTTATAGTGTTTAGGGCATAGCAAACAGTATTTCTTGGGAATGCACTGGTATTTTTATTCTACCAGCTAGAGGCTTTATGAGCAATATAAGCCATTTAAAGTTCAGGTCTCAGTGCTTATAAAATGTATTCATTTAAAAACTTTAATGCCCACTGAGCTCAGCATCAAATCCTGATAAAGGCAATATGGAACAGAGTTTGCGTTTACAGTCTCTATGGGAAACTCACTTGTAAGAGGATGTAAATATCTCTTCAGGGGAGTACCATAATGTGAATTTGTGAGAAGGATGCAAAAATATGACTGGTAATACATCCCAAAAGCATAAAACCTTTCCACTGCAAAATATAGAATAACATTTGCTCAAATATTTATTCAAAGAATCCCAAGGCTGCATGGAACCCCACAAAGCTTAAGAGTCCATTTTCTGGCCTTTAGGCAAGATCACATTTAAACTTAACTTTGATGATGAAAATCTCTTCCCTTGTAAAGGACTTCCTTGGGCAACCCATTTTCATGTTTAACATTCTTAAGTGTTAGGAAATCCTTCATTATATATAGCTTAAACTCTTCCTGCAGCAGTGTAATCCCCTTTCTCTTCTTCCATTCTAAGTAATGAAAGAAAATAGCTTGTCATTATATATTGAATAATATCCTTTTATACACTAAAAATCTTATTATATGATTCAACCTCATTTCTCTTAAAGATTTTTTTTTAGTTTAAATTTTTCTTCATGGTCTTATTTGCTTTATCTAAAGCCTTATTCTGCTGAAATCTCTTCAAATTACATTTAACCTTGAACATTTTGGAGCTTAGTTTCAAACAGAATGGTGTAGTCAAAATGTGGCTGAGTTTGACTATTAAGCAAGGAGAACTTTTACCATGTGTCTGTTATGTTCTTAAAGTTATTCTAATTTCTGATTCATCATGTATTTTTCTACATTAGGTACCAAAGGTGTTTTTGTTGGTATTGTTTACCATTTTTCCTGTTCAGTGATATATAGCTATTTAAGCCAATTCTCATTGTAAGTCACATTATTTCATAAGGAGCACTAGGAGTTTTGAAATGGTGCTGATGTTATGCCTCAATCTGCCAGTATAAATCCTTATACATAGTTCTTGCATTCCCTGGCCAACCAAGTACAAATAAGATTGCAATGATACCACTATGTACTGAGCACTTAACATGTGCCAGCAACCGTAATGAGCACATTATATGAATCATCTAATATAATTTTCAGAATAGTTATTTAAAAAATTGTCATTTTTATTTAAAAAGAATGAGAGACTAAAATTTAGTGAAATTTTAGCACAAGGTAGAGAGTTGTTATTCAAATGTGGATCAATCTAATTCTGAAATCTGTGCTTTCAGTAACTACGTAATGTTCTCCAGTATTTAATTTGGTTTCCAATACTTCATAAATTACTTTAGTGATAAAATCTGAGGCTATTTAAAACAATCCTAATGAAACAGGGAAGTTCTGCTTAAGGCCCATTCCAATGTCACAATAATTGATGTCCAAGTATGATTCACAGGTAGTTACACATCTGGAAGTTGTGATTTTCAAACTACCAATTGCTAAGCTAGATCGTAGTTAACCCCAACAAATTCCTTTGTGTAATTGGAATAACATGAAAAGTTCTACTAGAGAAAGATACCATAGAATGAGAATGGAGAGACCGGAATCATTTGAGGACAGAAGTGCAACTTGGAAGCAAGTCAGATTCCAGTTTGACAGGGAGAAGTAGGAGGACTTGTATTAAACAGTTAATGGTAGCCAATTTTAGGGGACAAGTGGTTTCAAAATAGAATTGCAAAAGAAAAAATGCAGTCCAGTACTGGCCTCCAGGTTAAATAGTTGACGTTGCAGGACTGGCATAGTACCCGGATACAAAAGGCAGCAAATCAGAGACAATAGAGTTTTTAGTCATCAGGTAGACGATACAGCATCAGCATAGGTTAAATAAGAGGTGGGACTAAAAGGGACTCCAAGTGGTGTTTTGAGCATAGGTTAAAGAATCAACAACCACGGTCTACCAGCAGTCTGCTAAAGCCATAGTTTACTGAGTATAATTAAACGTAAAGGTCTGGGGATTGTGATTTCTCAGTAAGAATCTATAAAGCTTGCTTCCATTAATATAGAAACAGGAATATAAAATTATACTATATTTCCATTATTATTTTTTATATAGCTTGACTCTTCTATAAATAATTATTACGCAGGATCATAGAATATCCAAACATTTGTACACCTAACCCTGAATTGTGCCCCACATTTTAAATAAATAATTAAGTAGAAAATAAATAAATAGAATGAAAAGAATATCCAAATAGAGAAGGACCTTAAAAATAATCTAGTCAGGATTTTTAAAACGGTGTAATAATAAGCATTGATAGCTTTAAGGGCAACTACTTATCTCTGCCATTGTAGTGCAAAAGCAGTCATAGACGATCTGTAAACAAATGGGTATGACTGTGTTCTAATAAAACTATTTACAAAAATAGGTGGCAGGTCATATTTTGCCCAGGACAAGTAGTAATTTCGGCTCTTTATTATAGTCCAGTCCTGTCATTTATGGATTAGAAAAAGAGCCCTAGTGTGGTTTGTCAACTGTCAAGTAGCTGGAATTTGCAGACATGAATAGAAAATTTAAATTTTCAGGATCCTAGATTGATATACTGATCTTATCTCTAATAATATATAATTCCATGTAATATAGCAATCACATTTTACAATGTAAGTTATAAATATAATTGGCTAAAATAATTCTAAGAAACAATTTCTTTGTATTTTCTTAGCTTTATTGAAAAATAGTTGACAAGTAAAGATTGTATATTAGTCTAGGCTCGGTGGCTCAGTTTGTAATCCCAGCACTTTGGGAGGCCAAGTTGAGTGGATTGCTTGAGCCCGCGGGTTCGAGACCAGCCCAGGCAACTTGGCAAGACCTTATCTCTACAATAAATCAAAAAATAAGCCAGCCATGGTAGTGTGCACCTATAGTTTTGGCTACTTGGAAGGCTGAGACAGAAGGATCGCCAGAGTCCAGCAGGTCCACTATGGGATGGCTGTGAGTGTGCCACTGCACTCCAGTCTGGGTGACAGAGTGAGACTCCAACTTAAAAAAAAATGTATATATTTAAGGTATACATCAAATTTTAACATAATAAACTTTCCAATATCGATGCTCTAGTTTAGAGGCAAAATTGAGAGAATCAGATATATGCATACATTATGAAATGATTACTACAGCCAAACATTAACATATCCATCACTTACATAGTTACCTTTTGTGCATGTGTGTGTGTGTGTGTGTGTGTGTGTGTGTGTGTGTGTGTGTGTGTGTTGAGAATACTTAAGACATGTTTTGGCAACTTTCTTGTATACAATGTAGTTAGTATTATTAACTATATTTATATCATGCTGTACATTATATGTATTCATTAATTCTGCCTAGCTGGCATTTTATACCCTTTCATCAATATCTTCCCATTCTTCCTTCCTTCAGCCCCTGGCAACCACTATTCTACTTTCCGTTTCAAGTTCTATATTTCTATATTTCACTTAGAAGTGAGATCATACGGTAGTTGTCTTTCTTTGTCTGACTTACTTCATTTAGCACAAAGTTCACAAGGTTTATTCACGTTGTCACGGATGACATCATTTACTTCTTTTCTAAGAATACTAGTAGGTATGATGTGTATAGTTTGTTTTTTATTCATTCATCTATCAATGGACACAAGTTTATTTCATGGCTTAGCTATTGTGAATAGTTGTACAACAAACATGAAGGTACAGATATCCCTTTGTAAGAGTTATTTAATTCTTTTGGATAACCAAAGGAAACCCAGAATTTATTTATTTAAAAAAGTATATCTAGTTTTACATTTTAAACTTTAGTCATCCTCAAAGTATTCTTCGTGTTATGGACTACACCTATTGAGCTGCATTTTCCACTGCTCAAAACAGTTTTTGACTGTGTTAATTTTGATGCCTTTTTCGTGTTTCTGCTGTTTTTTGCTTCACCTCTTCCACATTCGCAAAACGTTTCTCTTAGAGAATTTTTCTCATATAGGGAAACAAAAAGAAAGTCACTCAGGGTGAGACCAGGTGACTAGGAAGGGTGGGAGACAGGGGTAATAACATTTTGGGTTTAAAAACTGCTGAACACTTGGCATGTGTGGGCAAGTGCATTCCTAAATCATCCATCAAGAAATGGGCAAATGCCTTGAAGAATCTCGAAGAAAAAAAAACAAAAAAACACGCTGAAGCCAAACGCAGCCTCTCACAACAAATGCTAGTTGCTTGTTTTTTTGGTTTTTTTTTTTTTTTTTTTTTTTTTTTTGGAGTTTGAGTATAAATCTTTTGCCCAGATGGATTGCAGTGGCTGCTCCCAGCCACCACAACCTCGACCTGCTGGGCTCTGGCGATCCTTCCGCCTCAGCCTTCCAAGTAGCTGGAACTACAGGCGCGTGCTACCACGCCCGGCTAATTTTTTGATTTATTGTAGAGATGAGAGCTTACCAAGTTGCCCAGGCGGGTCTCGA
>CAUYQG010145576.1:0-11901 GCA_963574415.1 Tarsius wallacei
GCACAGAAATTGCTAGGGTTGGCCTTGTTTTTTTTTTGTTTGTTCGTTGGGGTTGGTGCCTTTTGGTGGTCATACTACAGGGTTGGAAAGGGTTGGGCTTGGAGTCTGCTAGGGCTTTTTTTTTTTTTTTTTTTTTTTTAGTTGGAGTCTCACACGGTCACCCACACTGGAGTGCAGCGTCCGCTACCGGCCACCGCAGCCGCGACCTGCTGGGCTCCGGCGAACCTTCCGCCTCAGCCTTCCACGTCGCGGGAACTACAGGCGCGCGCTACCATGCCTGGCTGATTTTTTTTTTTTTTTGATTTATTGTAGAGATGAGGTCTCGCTTGCCCAGGCGGGTCTCGAACCCGCGGGCTCAGGCAATCCACTCACCTCAGCCTCCCAAAGGCGCGGGATTACAGGCTGAGCCACCGAGCCCAGCTGGAGTTGTACTTTCACTCATGATTTATTAAATTGTCTTCATACTCTTCAGATTTACAGAGGTTCATAGCTGATGTTTTCTCTTATGGGCCCTGTGTTGATTCTTCAGAGATTCCCATTATTGAAGATTTTTCCTTTTTAAATTTATTTTAAAGATGTGTGGTACAATTCAGGGTTTTGTATATAAATGTTAATTATGCAGGTACCCTTGTTGATGAAGTGTGTCCCCCTTCCCCGGCAGATTCCCACTACTGCCAATCCGGACCCCCTGCCGGCAGTTTTCCACTACTGCCAATTCTTTTCTTAGAGTATTATGATAATTGTTCAAGGACCGCTTATGAGTGAGAACATGTGATACTCAGTTCTTTGTTTTCTGTGATAGATTACTTCTTATTATAGACTCTAAGTCCATCCGAGTTGTTGTGAGGTTCATAATTTTGTCCTTCTTTATGGCTGCATGATATTCCATCATGTATATGTACCACATGTTTTTTCTGCAGTTCATTCAACCCAAGTAACAGCAGCCCTCTTCTTGATAGTCCTATGTTTATTTAATAAACATACACTGAAGCCTGGTAATTCAGGCATGTGCCGATAGTCCCAGCTATTCAGGAGGCTAAAAGAGGAAGATCTCTCTTGAGGCATGAGTTGGAGACCAGTCTAGGAAGCATAGTGAGACCTCATTCTACAAAATAAAATAAAGTAAAGTAACATTAGCTTTGTGTAGTAACACATGCCTGTAGTACTAGCAACTTGGGAGGCAGAGGATTGCTTAAGATGAAGAGTTTGATACCAATCTGGGTAACATAGCAGACCCTGTCTCTAAATAATAATAATCATCATCATCATAGTAAAATGTAAAAAGAGATAATAGGAAAATAAGTTTAGTTTTTAATGGGAAATAAGAATTTGTCAAGTAGAGAAATATTTCTTCAACCCCACTTGGAACAGGGAAACACCAGGCTCAAAGTCTAGTAGTTATAAGGAATCAAGGTTTGTTCAGGAAATGTTGAGACTTGTGGTGAATTGTATTTAACTTCCTGACATGTAAAAGCAGTCAGATTTTCTTGTTTCTTATTTTCTTTCTTTATTTCTTCTATTTAGTTGTATATGCATCCTTAATTACTGTTTTGGGAATAAATGCAGAATGGAATGGCAGAATTGGCATCTTTGAGATATGACACTAGTCTTCTTTGTTTAAACAAGCAATTCTGATACACAAGTACTCAGTTATTATTTCTTTTGGAAGATATTTAATTTTACTCCTATTTGCCCATTGTAAACATTCATTTTGACACTCATAATGTGAAAAAGTGATGATATACACATTAAAAAATATTGTGGTTTATTTATGTAATTGTGCATTATAAAAATCTTTCAGAAAATTAATAGGATCATTTTAGTGATTTAAAATAATTTCATGTTCTGATTATTCTGATAGATTAAGTCTGTTGCTTAGCAAGTATGAGCCTTTCTGAAATGATGGGTTGCAGATATCCTTAATAGGAACTAATGGAATTGCTAACAACATATGCCATTTACCTTTGTAAGCTCCTCCCTAACAAATGGTAAGATGCCAGAGAGTGGAAGCAACAAAAGTACAATTTAATTATTTAGCATCAATCTAAGCTTTTCTCTTTGTTCTGAAGAAGGCCTACACAAGAAGCATATTTTAATTCATGTTTCACTTATTTTTTTTTAATTTCTACTCTGAAACTTCTGATTGTCTTGAATGGAAAGGCAATGTGAATAATAGTTAAGAGCAAGGACTTCAGATTCTGTTAGATTTGGGGTTGGGTACCTATTTTAAGACTTACTTGCTGTATGATGACATTAGTTAAGTCACTGAAACTTTCTGTGCTTCAGAAACCTCTTTTATAAAATGGGGTTCATAGGTTTCCTCATGGATTTAATAAAATAATTAAATTCTATCACTTTTATAAAATGCTAAGTAGGGTGCTTGATGTACAAGAAGCCTTCATTAAGTATTAGTTCTGAGGATGATAGCGAAGCAGTAAAAAATATGCTATAACCTGAAAATGAATATACTTTAAAAAACTTTTATTATACATTGACAAATTATAATTACATATGTTTATGAGGTACAAAGTAGTGCTATGATTTATGAAGGCTATGCAGGACGATTAAATCAAGCTAATTAACATACCCATCACCTCAAATACTAATCAATTTTTGTGGTAAGAGCATTCTTTTAGCAATTTTGAAATATACAATGCACTATTATTAACTATGTCCACTGTGCTGTGCAATAGCTCTCCAAAAATGTATTCTTCCTATCTAACTGCCATTTTGTACTCTTTGACAAACCTCTCCCCATTCCCTAGCCCTCAGCCTCTGCTAACCACCATTCTACTCTCTGCTTCTATGAGTTGTTTCTTTTTTATTCCAAATATAAATGACAAACAAAAACCAAGAGGTCACCACCAGGTCTGCTTTTCAGAAATTGCTAAAGGAAGTTCTTTAAGCTGAAACAAAGCCCATGAATAAATAACATAGAAAACCACAAAATTCTAGGTATACCTAATACAGAGCTTTATACAGAACATTCTTGGTGGTGTGAATATACTTTAAAGAGCTGAAAAGATAAGTGAGTTCTCCACAGGAGATGGAACCTGGCCTTACTTAAGATTTGTATTATTTATAACAAAGGGATGAGCAATGATGAAAAGTATGTGTCATTTCATACATTAGTCAATGACCATTTGGCTTGTCAGCCTTTTCTTCAAATAAGCTATGTCAATTTGAATATTGAGTACTGAGAAAATGGTACTCATAAATTTAGAGATGAAACAGGCTAACCTCTTATTTTGGAGATAAGAAAACTAAATCTCAAGAGGATGGAATGACACATTTGTATTTCTCACAAGAACAGTGCTGAATTTGGGAATAATCCTCGTCCTCTGAATTTCCTCTCTATGGCCAAGGTATAAGTGATACCTGCCCTTACACTGGTACACAGGACAGAAAACGTAAAGCAATCCACCTGAAGGTCAGAGGAGAGGAAATGAAGACCCTTTTGTAGCTTCTTATCTGTTTGTTTACTTTACTTGATATTTTTGAAAAGTTTATCTTTATCAGTATTTATGGAATAAAGCCGAGCTAGATTCTTGCATCTGTAGCTGAATTTGAGGTCCTATGTTAGAAACAAAGCAGAATGTCATTCCTTCCTAGAGGCAAATGAGAAAATTCAGAGAAATGAAAAAGAGAACTCTAGGAAGCAACACTAGATTTGCTAAACAAGTCCATTAAAAAATTAATATTCAAAGTCACTAAGATCAAGGGAGCATGAATTACTCAAGTCTTAGAAGATGTTATAGTAGTTGAATGAATTGATATCAGCATCAATTGAATCAAGCAAGGCTTCTTGTAAAAGAAGACATTGAGGCTCAGATAGGGGAAGGATGAAAATGGGTTATTTTTTTTAAATGAGCCTGTGATGGCAGGAAGACTAAGTTACAAGTGGCAGCATTTGCAAAGTACTAAAAAGAGAAAAAAGCACTGGTTTCTACAAATGTTTCTGAAAATGGAAGTAACTCAATATGTACATAGAAAAGTACCTAACCATGCATTTGGAAAGAAAGGAAAAGAGAAAAGAAAGAAGGGAGGGAGGACAGACAGACAATTCTAGATATTGTGAATATCCAAAAGGTCCATTTTGAGAAAAGATACTTGACGTAGTAAAAAAAAAAAAAAAAAAAAAAGAGGGATTTGATGTGGATTATACAAACTCTAATCTTAGCGTCTTTGTTTATCAGCTCTGTAGCTTGAATAAGTCATTTTGGCTACCTGAGTCTCAATCTCTTATCTACAGAAGATAAATTTTATTTCTTTTGCATGGCTGATGTATGGATTGGAAATAATATCTATAACATTTGTTAATTATAGTGTTTGCATGAATAAACTATGACTACTAGTATTGGCATTAGGGGTAATAGTTATGTCCAGACACTAGTCTAACAACTTCATTTTTTATTTTATTTTATTCTCACAAAACCCCTGTGAAATGGGTATTAATAATATCCATTTCCAGCTTTCCAAATGGGGAAACTGAGACCTAAAGAAGTTAGTTAGCTTGCCCAGAGCTACACAGCTAGCAAATGGTGGAATCGCAATTCATGCCTAGGTGGTTGAACTCCAGAAATCCTAATGAATCCGACCGAAACTGGTCCCCAGGTTGACTGATGGGGACATGGGTGGTAATATACAGTGTTTTCTGACATTGATTTAACAAGGAGTGGAGATTCTCAAATCTCTACAGGTTGGTTTCTCTAAGTCTCAGAGTTCTCATTATAAATAACAGAGGGATTAAAAAGTCACTTTAGGTTTTTTGTGAGGTTGAAGAGCTGTAGTATGAATTTAAAACACATTGTCCAGTAAATAATATGGGTTAAATAAATATCCTGTCCCTTCCTCTCTGACTTTTCACATATTTTATTGTTTGAAAGATCATTCAATTAACTCATAAAACAGTGCTTGAACATCTACCAAATGCAAAGTAATGATCTGGCACAGTGAGAACAAGGAGAAATAAGTAGTATTTAGATTCATCCTAAAATCTAAGAAGAATTTACCTGGTATTGGTGTCTTTTCATTTCAGTAATAATTGTATCTTATGATGACTTGAGATGTATTATTAGCCCAACAGTTTTAGGCTTAATAAAAGGCCCATCACTGAAGGCCCACTTATGTGTTTGTAACCCCAACAAAACTGTGGAGAGAAGTATATATGAAAATATCTATTATGTACATACTCATGAACAGAGGAACCTGCCCCTGGGAAACGGCAAAGCTATTTGATAGAAAAGCCAGCATTTTCATGCTAAGTACTTGGTGGTAATAAAGATCCCCACCCCCATCAGAGTGAGTTTTCATTTTTGTTACTTCCACTGCTGTACATATTTTATCCCAGCAGATGCAACTGGGGCTTCCAAACTGGTCACATTTAAAGCCAGTACAAGGTATAGGGGAGGATGAAGGCTTGAAAGCAACAGCTCTGATTCCCTAGAGCTGAGAGAGTGATCACAAAGCTCATCTCTTGTGATGCCTTGCTCACTCTAATCATAAGCCTTTCCCACATATGTGGCTGGCTCAGCTGTGTTCACAAAACAAAACCAGACACAATGTACCTGAAGACAATGTATGGAAAAAGTGAATTGAGACACTCTAAGCACACAAGTCCTGTGTCTTTTCTTAGAGAGGATTTTACAATGGCTCAAGACACTGATGAGGGGTGAGGGGGAACATATTTCTATTGTATCCTGTGCACTATGGGAAGTCTGCAGGATAAAACTGACAATAAAGATAATATTGTACATATATATGGATTCTGTACTTGAGACCACCCACTCATCTATTCTTTCTTTGGTCTGCTTGTTAAGATATCTAGAACAGATATTTTAATCCCCCTTTATCAACTGGGAAAAAAAGTACAGGAAAGACCAACAGAGTTTAGAACTTTGAATGAATCTATATCTTAAAGATAAGGGTACACTTCCCTGGACCTTCCCCTTTTCCTGAGCGACTCACTTAAGCTTCCCATAGCACTTAGCCACACAGAGCAGAAGGCTTCCCAGTGCCTTGCTTTCTCTCTCTTTCTCCTCCAGAGTCAGTCACTAAGTAACACACCTTCCACTCACCACTTATAATCCAGTCTCTGATGTACTATTTTCCATAAAATATTGCTCTTTTGTAAGATAATAGTACTGCCCTGCTCAGCTCTTCTTCACACTAAAACTTTAATTAATAAATGCAGAATGAAGGAAAGAAGAAACCAGACAATAAACATTAGGTAACATCACATAAATACATGCCACAGACAAAATCTACTTACGGATACTAAAATTTGTGGGTGAGATTTTGAGTAAAAATAGGGCTTCCCTCACCCCAAACTATCTCCCCATGATACCAACTGCAAAGAAAAAGTCAGTAACTTTGCAGTGGAGAAACCCATGAGACATCAACTTAGCTGGATGATCAAGGTTAACATCACAAGCAATAAGATATAACAACACCATGAACCCCCTGATATGAAAAGGACATATCATCATTTTTGACAAAAAAAATAGCCTCACTTCAAAAACTGGTATCAGACAGTCCAAAATGAGAGACATTCCATAAAATTGCTTATGTGTTTTTCAGAAGTGTCACTATTATGAAAGACAAGGAAGATTTGGAACTGTTATAGGTTGAAAGAAATAAAGGAAAAATAGCAACGAAACACAAGGTGATATAATGAATAGACCTGTAACAGAAAAAAAAATAGTAGAAAACTTAGTGAATTTTAGAAAAGGTCTGTAGTTTAATAATATTGTGCTAATTTTAATTTATCATTCTTGATAATTGTCCCATGGCTGTATAAGATGTTACCATTAGGAGAAGTAAGAAGAGGAAAAACAAAAATACTCTTTGTACTATTTTTGTGTAATTCCACTATTAGTCCAAGATATTTTTTTTAAGATTAATATATTCAGCACTATCTAACAATCTTATGACAGTGAGCAAGCATCTTAACATTGTATCAAGGTCAAGTAACTTCCAGCCCCTTTGGGCTCATTTTACACCTCTTTTCCACCTTCTCCCTATTGTCTAGGCATAACAGTTTCTAGAATGCAACTCTTGCTTTCAGATATGTATATTTTATACAAAGTGTACTCTATGTGTTGAATGCCCTGGTACCTAACTTTAATCAGATGGCAACATCTAGCTACAGTGTCACATTTTCTATGAATTCCCTCTCATTTGTTTAGGAGCTGGCCATTCCTTTTAGAATGACAGTGCTTTCTGACATTTTCTTCATTGTGACACACCTGCAAAGTGTCACCACAACACATGGGGTGAATAACATGCTGCTTCTTACCAGAAGTGACCAACTGAGGCTCTGGTCATTCCAAGTACCACCCAGTCAACTCAGGGCTAAGAGGATCAGTGACTGAGCCTATTGTAACCAAACTGCATCCTATCTGTGTGCTATAGCACACCATCTTCTGCACCACGTCTTCATTGCTCTTGCCAGTTTCTTCTAATGTTACATTCTCACTCTGCACAGTAATTGTTTTTAGATGTATCCCTGCCAATAAACTGGGAGCTTCTAGAGGACACTGGACATTTAATAATTATCTGTGAATCTCTAGTGCAACAAAATGCCTGATCCCTAGAAGGAGTGTCCCTAAAGTCAGGATAATATATGGATGACTGCATTGAGGAGAAGAACACAACTTCATCTCATGTATGATAGTTCTGACCTACCCACCTGAGTGTTCATGAAAAGAAATACAAGACCCTTAAAATTCCAAGGACATACTTTTTGGTCACAGGCAGGCATTGTATACACATACCCTCTGTAAAACTCAATCTTAATATTTTCTAGGGAGTTATGGTAGCAAGTGTTAGGAAGGTAGGTAATGGTTGTTTTTGTTTTTTGCAATAACGAATTCCTGTCAAAAGAATAGCAACAGCAGGCTCATTGGGATTCCTCAGCCCCTCCAGGACCTTGCCTATTTTGTTTATTTTTCTAAACAAACAGGCCAATGTATATGAATAATCTTTACTCCCAAACAAACAAACAAATATATATATTTTTTCCTCTGAAGAATTGGCCACAATCAAATAGAAGGAACTTTGGATGTTTCCCTTTATCTTTCTTGACTGAGACTAGACCATGTCATCGGTCAAACCTGGTTTTGGATCTCAATTCTGCCCCGGTACAACCTTCGGTGAATGATTTAGTCTCCCCAAGCCTCATATATAAAGTGTTTTATAATATGAGGCTCTTCATATAATTAATTTAATGCTGTAAGGATTTAGAAATAATGTGTATAAAATTATTAGCACAGTGCTTGCATATGGTAGCTTCTCCATGTCAGTCCTCTCCCACTTCCAAGCCAAAGACTCATAACATTTTCGGGCATCTGAGTTTTATGTTTCCACACCCTTTCTGCCAAAGATCATGTTTTGCTATCTGACTAAAAAGGCATGGGGGATATGTATTCAGGGTGCAGGTAGGAGACAAACCCAAACCAGTTACTGGAGCAGAGAATACTCAATATAAACACACTGCCAACTAGGTATACAATTGTTAAGAGATAACTGAAAAAGTAAGAGGAAAATACTAAGACATTATGTAGGTAGCAACTGCAGAATGGAAAGGGTTTGGGATTTCTAAAACATAAAAGCTCTGAGATGGGGCGCTAGGGAGCTGCAACTCAGACCTCAGAAGAGGGGGCACTGCTCTGCAGGGTCTGAGATCTCTGAGTTCAGGCTGGGCCTCTGACCCCTGAGGAAAGCGTCTGATTGGCTAATACTGGCATATCTGAAGGGGGAGGGGCAAAGCTGCTTCTCCAAGTGTTGAGAAAATCGCAGACTGGGTTTAGCTGCATGTTCTGGGAAGAAATTGCTACTGACTGTGAAGAGTTTGAGCAGAAGCAGGAAGCCCACAGGAACCAGAGGAACAAGTTTTCCCTTGTCCCTTTTATCTCTTCCAACATTGCAGTCTTCCCTAGCACTCACTGTGGTCACAGCCAACAGGGAGCTGCTGGAATAAAAAGGAAAAGTGGCTTGCAGAGAGCTGGTCTCAGCATCACCAAGTAGAGGACACAATGGAGAATTTGGAACTGAGAGACAGTAACTGAAAAACTGGCAGAGAAGGGCTGTGGGAAATAGAGTATATGCATTAGGAACACTCTGCTTCAGGTCTCCTTGTAATGAGCTTAATCCTACCTTTCCTAAATGACTCTTCTACTTCTCCTCCCACCTCATGTTGGAGAGATGCTTCTGAGATCCCTTTGTTGAGGAGTTTGGCATAAATGAGGACAAACACATGATTTCTAAGACTTAAAACAATTCATGGCAGTGTGAGTTTTTCCCTTCTTGGGTAACTGCCTTCTTGCGTAGCACCAATCTGGATGCTGTATTAAGAAATAAGAGGAGAAAGTAAAGAAACATCGGGAACAAAAATTCTATGTAAACAGATATTCTATGAAAACAGATCTCTTATCTTGCAGATAGACCCAGTAAAACATTTCTCCTGTCTGTTGGGCCATGGGGGACGGGCGACTGCTGTTGCTGTTAAAATGATAGGAAGATAGTATGTCTTGTGAGGAGAAGTGAAAATCTAATCATTAATTACATAGCATATGATAACAGATAATGCATCTCTGCATGTATGATTATAGTTGATTTTCCAATAATTGTAATTGTTATTATCATGTTCACTATACAGATGAGGAAACAGAGGTTCAGAAAGTTGATGTGAACTAAACATGATTATATGTGTAGAATCTGAGTGGGGATGTAGAATGACATAATAAAAAGAGCATGGATTGGGGTCAAGTGTGAACTCCAATTCTGTAACTTATTTGAAAGATCTGCCTCACTTAAGACTCAATTTTTTACTTAAAAAAGAAGACAATAATATGTTTCTCATAAGATTGCTGTAAAGTTCAAGTGTTATGAAACATGAGAAAAGTATAGTACCTGCACAAAGGAGATAGCTATCATTTCATTTGTCACTATAGTTATTTTTATAATTGGCATTCTTATGATGATGACAGAAGAGATGACAGCAGCTTACTTAGCTAAAATTTGTACCCAGGACTTTTGTCTTTAAACATTGAGCCCTCCATAAACATGCTGAGTCCCTCACTGCATCCCAGCATTTGTCTCTCTCAAGCATCAATTTGATTTTTACCTACTTTTAAATATAATCAGTCTACATGCCCATATCAATTACAATATTCAGATCAGCAACACCATCAAGCAGTCTTGTTTTAGCATTTATTTTTATAAAGAAAGACTGAAGGCTAACTAGCTACATTGCATGAAAAATAAAACCAAAACAGCTTTCCATTCCTACAAGGTAAACAGAGAAAAACCTCATTAGTGACAACATCCAGTCAACAGAGGCAGGCCTCGAACACCGGTGTTGTAACTGAAAGAGCTGCTGATATAAAAACCAAGAAAGTGAGTTATGTTACTCACTCGGTGTCTGCTAAGCACAAAATGAAACTCACCTGGAAGATAGTGTGTGTGTACTTTGTCAGCGCTACAGCAAGGAACTTCAGCAGTAAGGAAAGGATGAATGAACACAGCTCAAGCAAAATCTGTTTCCTTTTAGCAGTTTTAACTGATTAGGCATTGCTAAGACCTTTGTCCCAAACAAAATTAGGAGTCAAGCCAGTAATACTACAGGCAGCTAGCATTAGTAATTACTTCTCTTACAGTAATGACTTTTCAGTGCCAAAAATTTCACTTTCCACTTGCTCATTATAGGTTTCAAAATGTTTTGCATGTTATTTCACTTTTTTAGAAGTTGAACCAGTGCTGAGCTCTTCAAATGTTTGTATAGCCAAGGCTACCATTCAGGAAATATTTAATCAGCACTTATAGTAATAATAATAGCTGCCATTTGTTGAACATTGGGAAGCACCAGTATATGGAAAACTGTACATTTTCTTTTAATCCTTAGAACCTTTCCATAATTTATAATATATATATATAATCTTTATATTATAGATAAGGAAACTGAACCTTGGTGTTAATGAACTTGGCTAAATTTGTACGACTACTAATTAGCAGACATAGGAGCAATACTTATCTCCAATTCCAGATATGCATTATTTTCATGCTATCATATAATCTATAGGCATATAATGCCCCCAACCAAGTAAAAGAAATTCCAACAACACAGCTATATCTATGTCATAAGAAAGCATCTTTAAGTTCTGCCCACTATCCTTCAAATAATTAGCTTTGTTTCCATCTAGATTTTTCTTCTACCACTTACCAGGTATGGGACTTTGGGGACCTTTTTCTCCTTAATTATAGTATGAGTGCACCAACTGCCATCCTGGAGGATGACTGGGCATTAAATGGGCAAAAAAATCTACAGAGTATTCTTGTTGTGTATTCACTTTTTCGTTTGTTTATTCCTGTTAACAAGCATTTATCCAGAGAATGCCTGTGATACAATGGCTGTTCTAGGCACATATTGAATGACTAATAAATGCTCTTTCCCCTTGTACTCCTATCCCAGAAAGTTATCATAGACTGACAAGAATTTCATCATGTCATAATGGTCATAAGTACTCAGTTTGGTGCTGAATTGCTAAAGTCCAAGATCAAAGAAAGACAGGTTTTGATGAGCACACTTGTGTGTAAGGGAGGGCAGTTCCTTGAAAGTTCTCCTCTTCAACAAGAAAAAGGTCTATTAACTTTAGTTCTGTATATGGATGTTTTATGATACAAAACAAAACAAAACAAAACAAAACATGTAAGAGAAAGGACTTAGGAGTTGTTCAATGAAGCTGAAAGCTACACCAAATTAGGTAGCAACAATTTGTGGTTAAAATCAGTCACAAATTAAAGCATCTTGAAATTTTTACTGGTTTAATTTTTAGATAAAGATGTTTTTTCTAATGAATATTCATCCATTACATCTAGCATGGCATTGCATCTTAAGAGTTT
>CAUYQG010145581.1:0-16488 GCA_963574415.1 Tarsius wallacei
TTCCGCCTCAGCCTTCCAAGTAGCTGGAACTACAGGCGCGCACTACCACGCCCGGCTAATTTTTTGATTTATTGTAGAGATGAGGTCTTGCTTGCCCAGGTGGGTCTCGAACCCGTGGGCTCAGGCAATCCACTCACCTCAAACTCCCAAAGTGCGGGATTACAGGCTTGAGCCACCGAGCCCGGCTTAAAATCAGTTATTTAGTTTAGAAAGAGACAGCGAGTCTTGACACATTATAAGGAATTCTAACCATCAAACTGGCCAGAACTGTCATGGCGTGTCTGAAGGCGACACGAGTTTATTTAAGCAGAGATTAGATACCACTTTTCAATGATTTGGACATTGATTAGATGATTTCTGTAATCTGACTGTCTTCTGCACTTCATGTGTCTCTTCTCTTCTGCTTGTGAAGTTTCTGACTGATTTAAAAACATTTCCCCACTGGGAATCTCCATGTATTCTTAGTTCCTAGACCTTAGATTTGGAAGAAACCTCAGAAATCTTTTGATCCGATTCCTTTGTTGTACCATTCTACAGATGAGAAAACCAAGACCCAAGTCAGAGAGCCAGACTATGGTAGAAATAGCCCTAGAAACCAGATCTCCAGGGTTCCTTGGTGTCCAAAATATGGTGCTACTGTGTCTGAGCAGTATGACTCCTTTCCCTGGGGCTTACTGTGTATTGGCAGATACTATGCCTCCATTCTCCATTCTCTCTTCAGAATAAACATTTTTTTCTTTTTCTTTTTCTTTTCTTTTGTTAGAGATGAGGTTTTACTCTGTCACCCAGGCTGGAGTGCAGTAGTGCAGTCAAACCCTACTGCACCCTCGAACTCCTGGGCTCAAAATATCTTCCTTCCTCAGCCTTCTGAGTAGCTAAGGTTACAGGCGAGTGCCACCATGACTGACTAACTTTTTTTTCTTTTGAGTCAGAGTCTCACTCTGTTATCCATGCTGGAGTGCAGTGACATGCTCACGGCCACTGCAGCCTCAGTCTGCTGGGCTCAGGTGATCCTTCCGCCTCAGCCATCCAAGAAGTTGAAATCATAGGCATGTACCACTTTGCCTGGCTAATTTTTTTGATTTATTGTAGAGACAAGGTCTTGCCATGCTGCTCAGTCTGGTGTCGAACCTGTGAGTTTAGGCAATCCTCTCACCTTGGCCTTCCAAAGTGCTGGGATTACAGGTGTACGCCACCACGCTTGGCCTGACTAACTTTTAAAAAATTGTTTGTAGAGATGGGGTCTCGCTATGTTGCCCAGGCTGGTCTTCAACTCCTGGCCAGAAGCGATTCTCCTGCCGCAGGCTCCCAAAGTGCTGGGATTACTGGCATGAGCCACGATGCCTGGACATAATAAAAATTGAAAGAGAAAACTTGCAGAATTATTATAGACATTGTAATGAAAATGTCATCATCTTCCAGATAACATCCAAAGTATAGTAGTATCATCTTGCATAGTGGTTAAGAGGCATGAACTTGGGAGTGGAACTTACTGCCCATGTCCATGAACTCTGTGCAGGGTTTCATGTGCCCAGAGGCAGGGGTACATGTTTTAAATTTACACACAGGTGCCATGTGGGATTGAGGCTTAGGGGTCAGGAAGACCTGGGGTCTAGTTACTTGACTTTTCTAGCTCTGTGACTTTGGGCAAATTAATTAGCCCTCTGAGCCCCAGTTTCTTCATTTCAAATATTGGAGTAACTATACCTCCCTCCTAGGGGTGAGATAAAGCTTAAACAAAAAGCACATACAGCTCTGAGCACAATACCATCCCAGGCACTTAATTCTTCTTCTTCTTCTTCTTTTTTTTTTTAGAAAATAGCCCTAGTGTCTTTTTTTTCCTCCCAGTCTCTTCCCAGATATAAACATGAATAATTGAATAAACCTTCTCACCAGTGCAGCCTCTTCTCTTTCTATGGCAAATAATCCTGTACAATCCTAGTGCCTGCCTCCATGAAAACTTCCCTGTATTCATTAACTAGACGACATTGCATAGTCACGTCTCTCTAAGAGCTTGTTTTTCCATCTGTAAATGAAGGCAGAAGAGGAAGGAATGTCTACTTTTTATTTTTAGCGGTCCATTTCCACAACTATATCTTAATTTTGTAATGTAAAGAAATAGAAGTCTTTTAAAAATTGAACTAGACTTCTGTCTAATGTCCCTCCTCGCTATGACATTATTTGAGCCTGAGAATCTAAGCCTCTCTCCCTTCTACTTCCATTCCCTTCCTCTATCCTTAAACATTCTCTCTCTGGTATTAGAATGCTAAACTCCAGAGAGAGCACCAAGCAGGTTGAAGGATTTTAAGAAATTTCTCCTCTGGTTCCTCCCCGTCCCAAGTAGAAATGGGTCTCAGAAACAGCTCTAGCAGGAGACATGTAGGGAAGCCCAGAGGACATCTGGTTGTCTCACTTTGCTGGAGCTCAACCTATCTCTTTACTTGAGCACTTTTCATTATACTTTCACTGTGTTATCCCCACCTAGGACACAGTTTCCCTTAAGGAAATCCAGCAGTTGAGTTAGAGAACTAGACTTAAAATTGGGTCATAAAGAAATCAAATTCAGTGTTGGGGGAGGGCTAGGGTTCAGAAACTCCCTATGCGGCACAATGTTCACTATCTGGGGAATGGGCCACTTGAGACCCAATCCCTACCACTACACAATATGTCCATGTGATGAATATGCATGTGTACTCTCTGAATCTAAAATTTAAAAAAACAAATTCCACAAAAACCTTGCAACCAACCCTGTCCTCATTCTTGTCAGCTTTTTTTTCTCATGAGCTAGGTGGCTTAAGCTTTTCAGACCAAATGACATTAATTTGATCTTTTCTTCTTCGGCCTGTTTTAACAAAAAGAGGACACAAGATAGCCACCCTAAAAATGTATACTTAAAATATTTCAAAGAGAAGACAAAATGTAAAAATTAGGAATACATGAAAAGGCATTTCTGACATCTCTGGGAAAAATTACAAGATTTAGTAACAGTGAGCCCACATCTCCTCGGGGAAAAAATTGGCTAGGACTAAGTAGCAGCTGTCCTCTTAGGGCAGAGACTCTAATTGGTCAGTCTCTAAGCTTTCCCTTCAGTGCCTGACTACCATGGTCAAGATCCATTTTCCACTGCTAAACCCAGCCCACTTCGCTACCACCTGATCCCTGTAGACAAATGAGTTTAAGACTCCAAGATTAGAATGTCAGTGCAATCAGCTATGAGTCAACAATCATGCCAAATAGAATGTCACGAAGCAAAAGTATGAGAGAGGGCAGTACAGGAAGGAGTAATAAAGAAAGTGGTATAATCAAACGTATGGAAACATTAAAGAGCCTGGTGCGCCAGGGAAGCACATGGCTGTCGTATTTAGAGTGTACATTGGAGAGTAGCAGGAAAAGAGGCTGTCGAGTCATAGGCTTGGGTCCAGATCAATGCTAGACTTACCTGTCTCCAAAGCAGGGGTTGTATTATCATATTCCCCACTGATTTCCTACCGCTTAGAACAATGTGTGGCACGAGAAAGGACTGAAAAACATTTTACACTATGTTCAATGAATTTGCATGCTCCCCTGTAGGTGATGGGGGGTAGGTTCTTCAGCCATCCCCTTTCTTCTGGGAGGTCGCCCCTATCATTTTTTCTTAGATCAACCATGGTTGCTTTCTGTTGCTTGCAACCGAAGAAACCTGCCTGATTTAGTTGCCATAGCTCGGCCCCTCAATATGTCTTTCATGAAGAATATCAAGGACATCTAAAGTGCTTTCAGTAGTGGGCCACGCGTTTGGAAATCCCTGGGTGAGAGTTACGAGCATTTAAATCAATGGTGAATCAAGAGGGTTGATATGTGTAGTAGATGGAAGTCAAGCGTGTATATTTAAGTCAAGTGTTTGCAACATATGAATGAGCAGAAACATTAAACATAACCTTTAGGAAAAGACAACAGGCAAGTGCAAACAAAAAGAAAGCAGACAATGCATTATTCATATCACAAAATAAATTCGAGGAAAGCAAAATCTATTTAGATATTTACCAAAAGGAGAGCACTAGCTAACAAAGCTTAGGGGAATGGGCCAAACCTCTACTTACAAGAAGATTAACAATCTAAATTTTGTTATTACAGAAATAAGAATTAAAATACCTGAACTGAGTAGTCAACTTAAGACAGATGAGGTTGGGCACAGTGGCTCACACCTATAGCCCCAGCACTTCGGGAGGCTGAGGCAGAAGGATCACTTGAACATAGGAATTTGAGACCAGCCTGGGCAACATAGTGAGATCTCATCTCCACATAAAACCAAAAAACTTAGCCGGGCACGGTGGTGCACACCTGTAGTCCCTGCTACTTGGAAGACTGAGGCAGAAGAATCACCTGAGCCCAAGAGGTCAAGGCTGCGATGAGCCATGATAGTGCCACTGCACTTCAGCCTGAGTGACAGAGTGAGACCCCAACTCAAAAACAAACAAACAAAACATGAGACACAGAAGAGAGCAGACAGAATGAGAAGGGTATTTGGCTGTGGTCCAGTTTGTAGGTATGGAACAGGGAGAGGGAAAAGGCTTCTCAAATGCACACATGACATGACCAGAGATATCCAAGAATAACCAAGAGAACTCAGTGTCACAGAAGCAAGAGAAATAGAGTTTTAATAAATAAGTAGTGAGTTGAGGAGAGAGGGAATAATTAACAGTCAAATGCAAAAGAGACATCCCAAAAGGAAAATGACTGAAATTTCTACAAAATTTGGCATTTGCCAGAGGTCACTAGGATTTCTTCTGAGCTTCCCAAAGATACTTTTGCAGAATCAAAAGGAAAGATACTGGAGTTGTGGTCATGTCTTATGTTGGCCATCCAGAAGTTCCTTGGCCTTCCTATGGTAAGGGTACTCCAATTCTGTTGTGGAAGAGATGTGCTTTCTTACTTTCAGCCATGTGGGTCAAGTGCAGCTGATATATCAGTATGTCCAGGGGTTGGCAGACTGCGGGTTGGATAAACCAACAACCACTCTCAACCCTCTTCTCCCCTTCCTGCCTCACCTGTGCTCATTTTCTCAACCACCTTACAGCAAGCAGTGAGAGGATGGTATACGGCCCAGGAAAGACATGCTGCCCAGACAGATATAATGACTAGAACTTGGACATCCATCTTGTGAGAAACAGGGAAGGATCAAGAGAATCATGGCTCTAGCAGCCCTGAATCCTTGAGCCACTTGGTCAACACCAGTTGCTTATGTCTCTAGATTTTTTATTTTTTCTTTCTTTTTTGAGTTGGAGTCTCACTTTGATGCCCAGTCTGGAGTGCAGTGGCACGATCATGGCTACTGCAGCCTCAACCTTCTGGGCGGCCTTCCTCCTTAGCTCCTGAGTAGCTGGGGCTACAGGCTCACACCACCACACCCAGCTAATTTTTTTAAAAATGTATTATAGAGACAAGGCCTTACCATGTTGTCCAGGATGATCTCAAGCTCTTGGACAGAGATGCAGAAAGAGAAACTGGATTCTGGTGACATAGCTTGAGATTCATTCAAGCCTTATCTGGAGTTATCCCCACCCCTGGAGTAGGGGCAATTCTTTCACCTCGGCTCATGTTGGGATTTCAGGCATGAGCCACTGTGCCCGGCTCAGACTTTTTATGATGTGAGAAAAATACACTCCTGATGTCAACTCCTGATGTCAAATCTGTCCTTGAAGCTGATTCAGTCTCTATTACAGAAGACTTATGACTTACATTGATGCTGACTTTGTCCCTTGCTCCTAAGGTGGCTATGTGACTCAGGCCTAAGCCAATTCATACAGAACATTTCCTTGACGACAGTGAATTGTTCAGGAATGGGCACAGGAGCCAAGTCAGGACAAATTAGAGTCAGAGAAACTCACTTTCCAGGATGCTTTTGTGAACTATTAGAGAAGCAGACTTCTCTCTTCCTGCAGTAACTGAGCAAGAGAAGATATATGGACGGAACTGTGACAACATGTTGAGGTAGAAAATCTGCCTGAGGCTCAAGTCAGCACAGAAGAAGCTGAACCCAGAGATGCAGAAAGAGAATCTGGATTCTGGTGACATTGCTTGAGATTCAGTCAAGCCTTACATGGAGTTAGCCCTACTCGGGGAGTTTTCTCATGTATGAACCAATATATTTCATTTGTTTAAGTCAGTTGGGTTTGGGTTTTCTGTAATGTGAAACCAAAAGAATCTATAGCAGATAGTATTTTCCAAAGATGACTCCATCAATGTATCTATCCCATTCCACATGCTCTCCTTGCCATGCGACTGACACTCTTCCACTAATGCCTGGTATCTGTGTTCCCAGCCCTTGAGCCCCACCCCTTTAGAACTTGTGATTGCTCTAAACAATGAAATATGGCACCGTGATGCTACATAACTTCCAAGGCACAGGTTTTCTCGCTCTCTCTCTCCATCTATCTCTCTATCTCAACACTTGTCTTTGTAACCCAGCCTCTGTATGGTAGGGAAACCTAAGTCACTTGGAGAGGGCATAGGTAGGTGTTCTAGCCAACAACCCCAACAGAAGTCTCAGGACAGCCAGAATCAATCACCAGACGTGAATGAATAAGCCTTCAGGTGATTCTAGCTCCCAGTCTTCAAGTCTTTCAGCTGTGACCCCAGACATCATAGAACAGAGACAAGTCATCCTGACTGTGTCCTGTCTGATATCCCAGCCCATAGAAAGCATGGAGGTGAATAAATGATTGTCATTGTTTTAATGCAACTAAGTTTTGGGGGTAATTTGTAATATATCAAAAGATATACTAAAAGAAAAAAAAGATATCCTATACAGGTTGGGCACGGCCTGTAATCCCAGCACTTCGGGAGGCCAAAGCGGGAGGATTGCTTGAACCCAGGAGTTCAAGACCAGCCTAGGCAGCATAGTGACACCTCGTCTCCACAAAAAATAAACATAAAAAAACATGAGCCAGGCGTGGTGGCACATGCCTGTAGTCCCAGCTGCTCTGGAAGTTGATGTGGAAGGATCACCTGAACTGAGCAGGTAAAGGCTACGTTGAACCATGATCATGCCAATGCTCAGGTTGAGACCCCAATTTTTATTTTTATTATTATTTGAGTTGGAGTCTCACTCTTGTCGCCCAGGCTGAAGTGCAGTGGCATGCTCACGTCCACTGCAGCCTCGACCTGCTGGGCTCAGGCGATCCCTCCGCCTCAGCCTTCAGAGCAGCTGGAACTATAGGCATGCACTACCACACCTGGCTAGAGACCCCAATTTTTAAATAAATGATACGTTAACACAGATTCCTAATGAATAGAATTGGTGTTCTATTTGAGAATGGTTGAAGAATAGTGAAATGAGAAATAATATCACAGGGTGTAAGTGAATAAGAGATAAGAAAAACGGAATCAGAAAGTAAGATAATCTGGAGGTTGGGCATTGTGGCTCATGCCTATAATCTCAGCACTTTGGGAGGCCAAGGCAGGAGAATTACTTGAGCCCAGGAGTTCGAGACCAGCCTGAACAACATAGTGAGACCTCGTATCTACAAAAAAATTTAAAAATTAGCTGGGTGTGGTGGTGCATGCCTGTAGTCCCAGTTACTTAGGAGGCTAAGGTGGGAGGAACACCTGAGCTCAGGAGGCCAAGACTGTGGTGATCCATGATCATGCCACTGCACTCCAGTCTGGGTGACAACGTAGACTATGACTAAAAAAAAAAAAAAAGAAAGATAGTCTGGAAAATTCCTATGAAAGCTCTCCCTAGTATTAGGAAAGGATAAAACAAAACAAGTCTGAATCCAAAGCTGACAGCAACCATTCATGAGTCTGCTGATCGTCAGAAGACTAAAGGTTATGAGTTTGGTAGAATTCAGGAGGAGGAGCTCCCATTAATAGGTTTTGTGAATTCCTGTGGATTCCAAAGGCATCAAGAAGGAATCAAAGGTAAATCAGTGAAACCCTCAAGAAGGTACTTAAGGAACATTCTCTGCTCAAAACCTCTAGCAAACCCTATTGCCTCTGATGAAGATGAAGATCTTTGAGCTGGTCGTGAAGGCTCATGCCTGTAATCCCAGCACTTCAGGAGGCAGAGGCAAGAGGATTGCCTGATCCCATGGGTTCGAGACCAGCCTGGACAACATGGCGAGAACTCGTCTCTACAAAAATAAAAAAATTAGCTGGGCACAGTGACGAACACCTCTATTTCCAGCTACTTGGAAGGCTGAGGTGAAAGGATCCCCTGAGCCCAGCAGGTGGAGGCTGCAGTGGCCCTGAGCATGCCACTATGCTCCAATCTGGGCTCTGACTCAAAAAAAAAAGAAAAAGAAAAAAAGAAAGCCCTTTGAATTGTCATTCAGAGGTCTCCTTGCTATTTCTGTTTCCCAGTCCTCCCCTATACCTATTCCATGGTCCAGCAAAACTGCATTGGTGACTCACATATTTCTCATTCCACTATTCCTCTTCAGCCATCCCCACTACTTGATGTTCTCCAAACTCTCCTTTATGGTACCACCTCTAGGCCTTTGCCCTGTCGGGGAAGATGCCGTGAAGCACCAGCTACTGTCAAGTGCTCTTCAGAAGCAGTACCTGTTCACACCCCAACCAAAGTCAAGAGGCCTCCTGGACTGGGGAAGCAACAATGTGTTACAGGACATGCAGCCTTCTACTCATACGACTTTAAAATTTATATAAAATAAAATGCAACCAGGCACGATGGCTCAAGCCCGTAATCCCAGCACTTAGGGAGGCAGAGGCGAAAGGATTGCCTGAGCCCACGGGTTCAAGACCAGCCTGGGCAACTTGGCGAGATCTCATCTCTAAAATTAATCAAAAAATTAGTCAGGTGTGGTGGCGCATGCCTGCGGTTCTAGGTACTTGGAAGACTGAGGCGGAAGGATCGCCAGAGCCCAGTAGGTCGAGGCTGCAGTGGCTGAGAGCGTGCCACTGCACTGCAGCCTGGGCGACATAGTGGGACTTCGACTAAAAAAATAAAAATAAAAACGCATAGATCTGGCTGGGATTGATGGCTCAGCCTGTAATCCCAGCACCTTGGGAGGCCGAGGCAAGTGGATTGCCTGAGTCCGCGGGTTCGAGACCAGCCCGGGCAACTTGGTGAGACCTCATCTCTACAATAAAATAAAGAACTAGCTGGGCGCAGTTGCACACCTGTAGTTCCGGCTACTTGGAAGGCTGAGATGGAAAGATCACTGGAGCCCAGCAGGTGGACGCTGGGGTGGCCGTGAGTGTGCCATTGCACTCCAGCCTGGGCCACGGAGTGAGACTCTAACGTGGAAAAAAAAACCACACAGATCTTAAGTGTATACTGTTCTATGAGTTTTGACAACTGTATTCACTTGGGTAACTACCAAACCAGTGAAGCTTTAGAATACAGTAAATCTTAATGTTGGAGAGAGGTTCTTGCAAATGGTCACTTTAAGCGCATGGACATATAACAAAACCAAGTTTACCAAGTTAGGTTAATTCATATAAACAAGACTTGAATTTCTCCCAGCATATTTCTAGTCACAAAAACATCACCAATCTTCTTAATAAATACTAAAAACTGGACAAATGTGAGCTCTATATACATTAAAGAAAGGGTAATAAAAAGTAGCAAGATAGCCAGTCGCCGTGGCTCACACCTATAATCCTAGCACTTTGGGAAGCCGAGGTGAGAGAATTACCTGAGCCCAGGGGTTGAGATCAATCTAGGCAACTTGGCAACACCTGTCTCTACAATAAAATTTAAAAACATTAGCTGGGCATGGTGGTGCGCACCTGTGGTTCCAGCTACTTAGAAGGCTGAGGTGGAAGGATCACCTCAGCCCAGCAGGTCAAAGCTGCGGTGCCTGTGAGTGTGCCACGGCACTCCAGCCTGGGCAACAGAGTGAGACTCCAACTAAAAAAAAACAAAGCAAAAACAACAACAAAAAAGTAAGATAATTATTTCCCCAAGTTTTGGTAACTCTGAGTGAGACAGCAGTTGTAGCAGTGGTGGATTAAGTCAAGGAATAAATGAAAGTGAAACTTGTAAGGAGCACTTTCTACCACCATCAGTTCAAAAACAATCACAAATATGATGACTCACTGAGTCCTTTTGTACGAAATAATTTATTGTCATACATCTGTATGATTATTGTATACTTTTTTTAAGAGATAGGGTTGCCAGATATGGTGGCTCATGCCTGTAATCCCAGCACTTTGGGAGGCTGAGGCAAGATAATTACCTGAGCCCAGGGGCTTGAGACCAGCCCGGGCAACTTGGCAAGACCTCATCTCTATAGTAATAAAAAAATTAGCCAGGCGTGATGGCACATGCCTTTAGTTCCAGCTACTTGGAAGGCTGAGGTGGAAGGATCACCTGAGCCCAGCAGGTCAAGGTTGTGGTGGCCGTTAAAAATTTAAAAAAAATTTTTTTAAGAGGACATATAGAGGACATTTTTAAAGGATGGGAACAGAAATTTCTGTATTAGTATACAAAGATGTAGAATAAATCCAATAATAGATTATTTATTTATGTATTTATTTATTTAGCTGGAGTCTCACTCTGTCACCCAGCCTGGAGTGTAGTGGCATGCTCACAGCCACCGTATCCTTGACCTGCTGGACTCGGGTGATCCTTCTGCCTCAGCCTTCCAAGTAGCTGAAACCACAGGTGTGCACCACCACGCCTGGCTAATTTTTTGATTTATTGTAGAGATGAGGTCTTGCCAAATTGCCCAGGCTGGTCTCAAATCCCTGGGCTCAGGCAATCCTCTTGCCTCAGCCTCCCAAAATACTGAGATTACAGGTGTGAGTCACTGCACCCAACCTTTTTACAAATTATTTCTGTGTTTTAGAGACAGAGTCTTGTTATGTTGTCCAGGCTGGAGTGTGGTGGTGTGATCACAGCTCACTGCAGCCTCAACCTCTTGGACTGGAGTGATAGCCCCCTGCCTATCTGGGACTACAGGGGTATGCTACCACCGATTGATTATCTTATACTTTATAAATTTTATTTTACAATAACTTGCATGCACTCATTCATTCATTTTCCAACCCACTTATTCCAGCTCAGGACTGCAGGTAGCTGGAGCCTATCCCAGCAGCTCAGGGTGCAAGGCAGTGACCAGCCCTGGACAGGACACCATCCCATGGCAGAGTGCACTCACACACAAACCCACACTCACTCACACAGGGGCAACTTAGTCATGCCAACTAATCCATGCTGATTAATCAACACCAGTTGCTTAGGGAGGTGGGAGGAAACTGGAGGGCCTAAAGAAAGCCCACACGGTCATGGAGAGAACCTGCAGACTCCACACAAACAGGGCCCCCGGTCAAGAAGTGATTTTTATTTTGAGTCAAAGTCTTATTCTGTTGCCCAGGCTGAAGTGCAGTGGCACTGTCATGGCCACTGCAGCCTCGATCTGCTGGGTTCAGGCTATCCTTCAAGTAGCTAGAACTACAAGTGCGCTACCAGGCCCTGCTTATTTTTTTTGGATTTATTGTAGAGACGAGGTCTTGCCAAGTTGCCCTGGCTGGTCTTGAACACCTGGGTTCAGGCAGTCCTCTTGCCTCAGCCTTCCAAAGTGCTGGGATTACAGGCTTGAGCCATCACGCCTGGCTGCTTTTTTCACTCGACATATTTTTGAGATTCATCTGTGTTTGTGTATGCATTAATTGCTCCTTTGTATTGCTGAATAATATTCCGTTGTATGAATATAACACAATCTGTTTATCCATTCCCACATTGATGTATATTGGGGTTGTTTTGAATTATTCTTCATAAAGCTACTATGAACATTCTTGAATATTTCTGGTGGACATGTTTTTAGTTCCTAGGAGTGTAATTGTTAGGCCACTGGATAAGTGAATATTTAACTTTGTAAGTAATTGCTAAATAATTTGTCGAAGTAGTTGTATTATTATTATTATTTTATTTATTTTTTTGTCAGAGTCTCACTCTGTCACCCAGGCTGGAGTGCTGTGGCGTGCTCACGGCCACCTCAAACTTGACTTGCTGGGTTCAGGGGATCCTTCCGTTTCAGCCTTCCAAATAGCTGGAACTACAGGTGTGTGCCACCATGCCTAATTTTTTTATTTATTGTAGAGATGAAGTCTCACCAAGTTGCCCAGGTTGGTTTTGAACCTCTGGGCTCAGGCAATCCTTTTGCCTCTGCCTCCCAAAGTGCAGGAATTACAGGCATGAGCCACTGTACCTGGTTTATTATGGTTTTAACATACATATTCCTGATGGTTAAAGGCGTTGAGAATTTTCATGTGTTTATTCATATATCTTTTTTTGTGAAGTGTCAGCTTATATCTTTTGCTATCTTTCAAATTGATTTATATCTGCAGCCTACTTTATTTCCAAAGTACATAGAATCCAGAAGCCTACCTGGAATTGACCTGGCCCTAGCACATGGGTTCAAGGCAAGAAGAAAGGCCAGGTGTCTATAATTTGAAGGATCTGAACCTACTTAGGACTTAGGCTACACAGGTTTACGCAAGTGTTGCAAATTGTGTCTCTTGGCATTTAGCATGACATAGTGCACTTGAACAAAAAGCAGAAATCCTGAATATTACACTGCAGCAGTGACTTGTAACCTTGAATGCAAATTAGAATCACCTGGGGAGTTCTTGTCCTCAGATTCTGTTTTAATTGGTGGAGGAAGGCTCAACCTGGGCATTCGGAGTTTTTAAAAGCCTTCCAGGTGATTCTAATATGCCGCTAAGGCTGAAAATCACTGTTCTGTAAGGACAGACATACATTTACTCATTATCAAGTATGTGCTATGCTATTTTGCAAAACCATCAAGTTAATTTAAGCAGAATATTAGGTGTTTTTTCGCATAGATAATTTGGGGCAGCTGGAGATTTTTAGTTCCTGTCAACACGAAGTAGAATATTGACTGCGATGAGTTGCTTTTCTGTCTTTATAATTCTCTCAAGACCTCATCTCATCTATAACGATCATGTTTGAAATAAGTGCAAAATTTAGCCCTCATAGTTCTAGACATATTCACCCAGCAGTTAAAAGGAGATGTGTCACCCTCTTTATTTCTTGTCCTAAGTGGGTGTGAAGTCATCCTTGTATTTATAATTTGCTGCCAAGTTTCATCCCCCAAAAAGCCAGATTTCAAATTGGAGAATGTGCAGAAATGATGATGTCGGGCCAGGGTCAGCAAGCTATGACCAGTAGGCCGAGTCCTTCCCGTGGGCCACATCCAGGCTGTTGCCTGTTTTTGTACAGTTTGTGAGCTTAGAATGGTTTTTACATGTTAAAAGGATTGAAAAAATTCAAAACAAGAATAACAATAATGGCATGAAAAGAAAATTTCAGAGCCCATAAATAAAGAGGCTTTTTGTTTGTCTTCGAGATAGGCTCTCACTCTGTCACCCAGGTTGGAGTGCAGTGAGACAATCATGATTCACTGCAGCCTCAACCACCTGGGCTCGAGTGATCCTCACACCTCAGCTTCTCAAGTAGCTGGGACCACAGGTACATATTACCATGGGTAATTAAAAAATTTTTTTGACCAGGCTCGGTGGCTCAGCCAGTAATCCCAGCACTTTGGGAGGCCGAGGCTAGTAGATTGCCTGACCCCGTGGGTTCGAGACCAGTCCGGGCAACTTGAAGAGCCCTTGTCTCTATAATATATATTAAAAACATTAGCCAGGAGTGATAGTGTGTGCCTATAGTTCCAGCTACTTGGAAGGCTAAGGCGGAAGGATCGCCAGAGCCCAGCAGGTAGACACTGGAGTGGCCATAAACGTTCCACTGCACTCCAGCCTGGGCAACAGAGTGAGACTCCAACTCAAAAAAAAAAAAATTTTTTTTTGTCGAGATAGGGGTTTCACTATGTCCAGTCTGGTCTTGAACTCTTGGTCTCAAGTGATCCTCCTGCCTCAGCCTTCCAAAGCATTGGGATTACAGGTGTGAGCCACTTCGATTGGTCCCAAGAATAATTTTGCTGATTGAGATTTTTGCCTGCATGATACCCAGCATTGTTTTATTACAGAGGGGCTGCTTTCCTCGTCCTATTCTCCTTCTTGGACAGACAAATCCACATATTAATACTTATGTATAAGTAGGGCCATGAATATGCCTGTCTAGGGATTATTGTTGCTCATCATCACTATATTATAGAGAAAGTGAGCAAGGGAAGGAAGACCTTGCTGGTGGACAGCAGCAAGCCACCGTCACAGGGAATCCTAAAGTTAAGATTTGCTCAGGCTGGGCTCGGTGGCTCAGCCTGTAATCCCAGCACTTTGGGAGGCCAAAGTGAGTGGATTGCCTGAGCCTGCGGGTTCGAGACCCTCCTGGGCAACTTGGCGAGACCTCATCTCTACAGTAAATCAAAAAAATTAGCCGGGCGTGGTAGCGCGCGCCTGTAGTTCCAGCTGCTTGAAAGGCTGAGGCGGAAGAATCGCCGGAGCCCAGCAGGTCGAGGCTGTACTCTAGTCTGGGCGATGGAGTGAGACTCCAACTCAAAAAAAATAAAAATAAAAATAAATAATAGTGATAATGCAACTAAGTGCTTAGTAAATGTTAGGGTAGCAGCCGCTGTTCTAAACTCATCCAACTACTCCATACGGCAAGTACTAATAACATCCCATTCACAGGTAAGGAAACTAAGAATTTAGGAAGTTATATACATTGCTTGGTCAAACAATTGAGTGATTAAGCCAGGATTCAACCTCAGGGTATTTGACTTGCAAACAGGGCTTCTTCATTATACAACTCATTGGGGTCCCACTCCCATTACAGTCTATGTGAATGGCACTCCCTGCACCAGGGCAGTGCCCAACCTGTTCCACCACATGGCAGCCCTGCTTGAAGACCCCCTGCTCTTAACCACTCATTTCTATGTTTGCTAAGCCAGACCATAAGTATAGTAGGCGTTGTTGGTAGTGAGTTCCAAGAACAGAGACAGTTTTGTGGAGGAGGTGGATGAGAGCTGAGGTTCCAAAATTGGGTAGAATTGTGAGAGGAAGAAAGTAGATATTATAAATAGAAGGAAGAAGCCTCGAAGACTGACTGGGTCTGGTTCATTAGGGAAGATATTTAACTTTCAAGGATCAGTCTTGAGGACTTGAATTATTCTCTATTGCATACTTACTATCTGCCTGATCGTGTGCCAGGGCCTTTATCTACACCTCTCATCTGATGCTCACCGCACAAGGGGAATAATAATATTCCCAGCCTGCAGAGGACACTGAGGCTCAAAGATGTGCAGTGCCTTGCTGAGGCTACACAACTCTGATGCTGGAACAGTTACTGAGATCAGTTAGCACCATCCCCGACAGAGTTCTTACAATCATACCAGTGTCTGCTGGAGCCAAAGGAAGTCTCCTGGATGGAGTTTGGAGGAAGCTGGGTTGAGGAGGGGAGCTGAATTCCAGTACCTCAAATCTTCAATTTATTTATTTATCTCACTCTGTCACAGGGGCTGGAGTGCAGTGTCACGCTCACGGCCACCACAGCCTTAACCTACTGGGCTCAGGCGATACTTCCACCTCAGCCTTTCAAGTAGCTGAAAACACAGGCGCACACCACCACACCCACTTAATTTTCGATTTATTGTAGAGATGAGGTCTCGCCAAGTTGCCCAGGCTGGTCTCTTGCCTCTGTCTCCCAAATTGCTGGGATAACAGGTATGAGCCACAGTGCCCGGCTTATTATTTATTTGTTTATTGAGTTGGAGTCTCACTCCTTCGTCCAGGCTAGAGTGCAGTGGCACACACGCTCACAGCCACCCCAGCGTTGACCTGCTGGGCTCCAGCGATCCTTCCGCCTCAGCCTTCCAAGTAGCCGGAACTATAGGTGCGTGCTACCACGCCTGGCTATTTTTAAAATTGTATTGTAGAGATGAGGTCTCACAAGTTGCCCAGGCTGGCCTCGAACCTGCGGGCTCAGGCAATCTACTCGCCTCAGCCTCCCAAAGTGCTGGGATTACAGGCTTGAGCAACCGTGCCCGGCCTATTTTTATTTTTTGAGTAGGATCTTACTCTGTCACCCAGGCTGGAGTGCAGTGGCACGCTCACAGCCACCACAACCTTGACCCACTGGGCTCAAGTGATCCTTCTGACTCAGCCTTCCAAGTAGCTGGAATACAGGCACATACCACCATACCTGGCTAATTTTTTAAATTCTTTGTAGAGATGAGGTCTCACTAAGTTACTCAGGCTGGTCTCAAACCCCTGGACTCAGGCAATCCTCTTACCTCTGCCTCCCAAAGTGCTAGGATTACAGGTGTGAGTCACTGTGCCCCACAAATCTTCAATTTTATTTTATTTATTTTTTAATTTTTAATTTTAAAGATGTGGAATACAATTCAGGGTTAGTTGTATGAATGTTCATTATGCAGGTACCCTTGTTGATGAGGTGTACCCCCTCCTCACCTGACAGATTCCCACTACTGCCAATCCCACCTACCCCCACCCAGCAGTTTCCTGCTACTTGGAAGGCTGAGTCAGAAGGATCACTTGAGCCCAGTGGGTCAAGGTTGTGGTGGCTGTGAGCGTGCCACTGCACTCCAGCCTGGG
>CAUYQG010145585.1:0-26898 GCA_963574415.1 Tarsius wallacei
AGCGCGCGCCTGTAGTTCCAGTTACTTGGAAGGCTGAGGCGGAAGGATCGCCGGAGCCCAGCAGGTCCAGGCTGCGGTGGCCGGGAGCGGCCACTGCACTCCAGTCTGGGCGACAGAGTGAGACTCCAACTCAAAAAAAAAAAAAATAATAATAATAATAATAATAATAATAATTAAACAGCACGCATTGTGAGTATATTTATGTCTTGATAAATAGTTGGTCTATTGAAGTTTTTTTTGGAGGGGGAAGAGGGACAGTCACTAGACTGCCCAAAGTAGTCTTGAACTCCTGGGCTCAAGCAATTATTCTGCCCAGGCCTCCTAAAATGCTGGGATTTCAAGTGTGAAACACCATGCTTGGCATTATTAAAGATGTTTTAAATGTCCCCTTTCCCATTGTTAAAGGCAAACAAAGAAATACATTCACTTTGGAAATCACAATATCAGAAAATCAATGTGAATAAAATTAGAAAAAAGAGTATGTGTTGTAATGCAGGAGACACAATCTGGGACCAATAGTTCTCTCCCATTCTCAAGTAGGTGTATAGCATCCTACAACTTAGGCTTTCCAGTACTCTGTTGGCTTATTAAAATATGTTTTCCCTGCCTAAAATCAAAGAACTTGACCTTTAAGGCTCAAGGTCACCTCCAGATCCAAATTGTATTGATTTGAATTATACCAATTGAGTTTGTTGCAACATTCATATTTATATTACACCATCATTGGTGTATGAGGGGGGACCACCCCTCAAAAAAACAGAATTATCCTTTGGAGGGTGGGACCCATGTAGTACAGGCTTCCTCTGATAGGTAAGTATTCTAGGAACCCCTCTGTTTTTACCTGTAAGTTTTGATGAGGTTGCATCACAATTTTCAGAAGAAACATCCTGAGTTGTGGCAAACAGATGATTGCTTCTTCTACTATAACAATGCACCTGCCCATACCATGTTGCGTGTTCAGCAGTTTTTGGCAAAAAATGGCATAACCCTCATGCCCCACCCTCTCTATTCACCCAGTTTTGACCCAAGCAACTTTTTTTTGGTGTCCCTTGATGAAAACAGTTCTCAAAGGTAATCATTTGCCAATATGGAAGAGTTGAAACAAAAAACAGCAGATGCACTAAAAGGTATCAAACTGATGAATTCAAAAACTATTTTGAGCAGTGAAAAAAGTATCTCAAAAGATGTATTGCATCAACTGGAGAGTACCTTGAAAGTGACTGATGTTTAAACATGCAAAAATAAGGCTGGGTGTGGTAGCTCACACCTGTAATCCCAGCTCTTTGGGAGGCTGAGGCAAGAAGACTGCCTGAGACTAGGGGTTTGAGACCAGCCTGGGCAACTTGGTAAGACCTCAATTCTACAATTAAAAAAAAAAAAATTGGTTCCAGGTACTTGGAAGGCTAAGGCGAAAGGATAACCTGAATCCAGCACATCGAAGCAGTGGTGGCTGTGAGTATGCCACTGCACTCCAGCTTGGGCAATAGAGTAAGGCTTTGAATCAAAAGAAATTGCAAAAATAAATACCCAATTTTTTATAAATAAATTCCTGTTTGTGGAGGGGGTCGTCACTCCTTGTATATTTCCTGTATTTTACTCAGATCTTGATTTCTCAAGAGAAACTAAAAATTGTGCTATAATATTAATATCTGAGTTCCAAACTGTTGAATTTATTTTAGATTATTCTCTTTATTTCACATTTCAACAGAAAATTCTGTCAGCTCTATCTTCAACATAAGTATTTGTTCAGGTAGTCTCTTGTTAGCTTTACATACAACACTTTCATCCACATCCTGCGTGGTCAATATGTAAACACTCTCGCCCCAAAACTCCCAGTATATTTATGATATAGGATTTAGAGCCTCAACCAGCTGAGCTCAGGGGATCCTTCCACTTCATCCTTCCTAGTAGCTAGAACTACAGGCATGTGCCACCATACCTGGCTAATTTGTTTTTATTTATTGTAGAGGTGAGTTCTCACCATGTTTCCCAGACTGGTCCGGAACCCCTGGGCTCAGGCAGTTCTATTGCCTCCTCTCAAAGTGCTGAGATTACAGGATTGAGCCACTGTGCCTAACTCCCCTTTCCTATTTTAATTCACCCACTTGGGTCCCCTGCTGGTCCTCAAACAGCCACATTAATGGCTGAAGACATTTGCTCTTAATCTTTCATCTATAGGCATCTCCAGAGCTCAATCTTTCATTTTCTTCAGCTCTGATTAACCATTATTTATCTAAGATTCCCACTATCACTTAACATAAAATAGAACAATGCCCATGGCACTTCTCTAGTTTACATGGCTTTTAAAACAATATCTTTTTCTGTGCGTGTTCTACCTTACCTATTATACCCACCTTCATTTTCTGTCACTATTACTTTCCCACTAGATTCTGAGTCCCATGTTAGTACTAGACCTACCTATTTTGTTCTATTTCAGACCCAGTGTCTGAAATAGTGCATGACACCCACATGGAATGCAATAAATATTTTCTAGAGAAAAGAACCAAGTGATGAGATTAGCATATGAAAAGGAAAAGGAACATAAACATTGAAATGGAAAGAGAAGAAAAAGAAATAAAGACATATTTATTGAAAGCCCAATGAACAAATGGTGTTCATAAAACTGAACAACCACATTGAAAAAGTAAGACTGGAACCTTCCCTTATACCACATACAAAAATTAAATCAAAATTGGTAACAAATGTAAGCATGAGTGCTAAAATGACAAGAGACTCTTAAAAGTAAACATAAGAGAAAATCATGATATTTAATTTGGCAATTATTTTGTTACATATATTTTAAATGAATAAAAATAAATTAGGTTGTATAATACCAGACACCACAAGCACAAGCAACATAAGAACAATAGATAAGTTGGAGTTCATTGCCAACTTACACACATTATCAACAGAATGAAAAGGCACTCCACAGAATGAAAGAAATAGTTTCAAATTATACGTTTGACAAAGAATTGACATCCATAAAATATAAAGAACTCAGCAGGGCTTGGTGGCTCAGCCTGTAATCCCGCGCCTTTGGGAGGCTGAGGTGAGTGGACTGCCTAAGCCCACCGGTTCGAGACCCGCCTGGGCAACTTGGCGAGACCTCACCTCTATAATAAATCAAAAATTAGCCAGGCGTAGTAGCGTGCGCCTATAGTTTCAGCTACTTGGAAGGCTGAGGTGGAAGGATCTCCGGAGCCCAGCAGGTCGAGGCTGCGGTGGCCGGGAGCGGCCACTGCACTCCAGTCTGGGCGACAGTGAGACTCTAACTCAAAAAATAAAGAAATAAAGAAATAAAGAACTCCTACAACTAGTAACAACACCAAAAATAGAAATCTCAATTAAAAATGGGGAAAAGTCATCAATAGAAATAAGAGGACTGGATTAAAAAAATGTGGTACATATACACAATGGAATACTACGCAGCCATAAGAAAGAACGAAATCATGAATTTCGCAGCAACCTGGATGGAACTAGAGTCTATAATACTGCGTGACCTCTCACAGAAACAAAAAACTGAGTATCACATGTTCTCACTCATATAGTAGACCTTGATCACTTAACGTATTACCACAAGAAAATGACTGTCAGTGGTGGGAAACGATGGGGGGGTGGGAGGGATAGGGAAAGCAATTAGTGGCAGTAAAGTGTCTGGGGATGGGGGGACACTTCTTACAAACAAGGGTGCCTGAATGAGACATATTTGTGTACCTAACCCTTAAATGTACCCCTCAATATAACAAAAAAAAAAAAAAAAAACTTTGTTGTTTACCGTAGCCACCTTCATCAATTATCTTAGGTAGATCTTCCAGATAACTTGCTACAACTTCTACATCAGCACTTGCTACTTCACCTTGAACTTTAATATTGTGGTAATGGCTTCTTTTTAAAAACTCATTAATTAACTTCTGCTAACTTCAAACTTTTTATCTGCAGATGCCTCACCTCTAAGCTTTCATAGAATTGCAGAAAGTTAGGGCCTTGCTCCAAATAAGGCTTAGGCTTAATGGAATGTTATAACTGGTTCAACTGTTTATCCAGACCACTAAAACTATTTTATATCAGTAATAAGTCTATTTTTCTTTCTTACAACTCATGTATTCATTCAAGTAGTACTTTTAATTTTCTTTAAGAACTTTTACTTTGTCTTCACAACTTGGCTAACTGTTTGGACTAACTTCCCAGCTATCTAGGCTTTTGACATGCCTTCTCTGCTAAGTTTAGTCATTGATAATTTTTGATTTAAAGCAAGAGACATGTGACTCTTCCTTTCACTTAGAAGTCATTGTAGGGTTATTAATTGGTCTAATTTCATTACTACTGTGTCTCAGAAAATAGGTGAGCTAGGGGAGAAGGAAAGAAATGAGGGAACGCCTGGTAGGTAGAGCAATCAGAACACATACAGCATTTATTGATAAGTTCATGGTCTTACATGGGTGTAATTTGTGGTGTCCCAAAACAATTACAGTATTAACATGAAAGATCACTGATCACAGACCTTCATATCTTCATAATAGATATAATATATATAATGTATAATAGAAAAAGTTTAACATCTTGCAAGAATTACCAAAATATGACACAAAGAGACAAAATGAGCACATACAATTGGAATAATGCAGCTGAAAGACTTGCTTTATCCAGGATTGCCACAAAACTTTAATTTGTAAAAAAAAAAAAAAAAATTGTGACGCACAATACAGCTAAGTATAATAAAATGAGGGATGCCTGTAGTTATTGAGACAAGCTTCTTCTAGCTAGTTTCTATCTCCATCTTCTACACAACAACCAGATATATTTTCTGAAACACAGACCTGATAAAACACTTTCCCATATGTCTCCAGTTCTTCTTAAATTAGAATATATATATTCTATATATATATACATATACATATATATACATATACATATATATATATGTATATATACATATACATATATATGTGTATACACACACACATATTTATATACTGTTTAAATGTTCTCTGGCGGTGCATTCTTGCCTATTGAATGATTTTTTTTTTAAGATAAAGGACAATGCCTATTAACCTTCAGTAGTATGAGACTGTTAGAGGTTTTCTTTTTTTTTTTTTCATAAAAACAATGCCACAGCATTTATTGTCATCTTGTAATAACATAAGAGTAATCGAAACAATATGAACAAATGTTTTTAAACTATACTCCAAACAAAGGACACCTAAAAAAAGAAAAACTATATTGTGCTCTCAACAATTTCTCACTTCATTGATCATTTCTAGTTGGAGACACTTTGCAGCAGGGTAATGTTATCTCCTTTCAGCATGATCCAACCCAATTGTTTTCTTGACTTTGTTTTAGAATGAATCTCTTCTGCATCATCTAATACAAGGTTCATATACTCATCAAAGCCAAAGATACAGTCCTCTATCCGCATATTCACTTGCTCATAAAGCCACACCTGAATCCGGGATCTGTTTTGCAAGTATCTGAAGATGAGGTTGATGGGCTGCACCATCACCTTCTGCACTTTCTGGCCCTGGCCACGGTAAGCCATGGTGGAATAATCTGACCTGTTAGAGGTTTTCTAAACATGAAATGTATTTTTCATATTGCCATCTATTTCCCACACTGTTTCATCATGAAATTCCTTACTCTGTGCTCTTCCTAATCTTTCTATCCTCTTCTCTCTCTCTTTCACACACATACTGACACTCACATACAAGTTCATTTTCCTAGTGAAATGTGCTCATTCACCGAAGCTCAAATTTTGTTTACCTTCTCAGGAATGGCTATCCTGGAAGAAGAGTAGCTTTTTTTCTTTGGACATATAGCCATTATATGATATTAATTACAACAAAGTTTTCCATTGCATGATTTGTACTTTGGGAAGGTAATGTCTGTGTCTTACTATGTATCAGACTGTGCCATAGGGTGTAGGGTTGTTATTGAATGAGTGAATGAATTCATGCTATGAAGATTCCTATTTAAGACAAAGTACTAAAATCTTTTACCTCTGGATGGAGAAAATGATGAAAAATATCAAAGTAGAATGAGCTAAAAGAAAATAAAGGACAATTATTTGAACAAATTTAATTCAATGTAATACATGTATTCGAGTCCATAAGAAAGCAATAAAACAGTGATGCTTCCATATAAAGGGGAGGAACAAGACAATGGCAAATGTGCTGGTTATCAAGAGATGAATGAGCTGGGTGCAGTGGTTCACGCCTGTACTCCTAGCACTTTGGGAGGCAGAAGGATCGCTTGAGCCCAGGAGTTCCAGAAGAGTCTGGGCAACATAGCAAGACCTTGTCTCTACAAAAATAAATAAATAAATAAATTGTCGGGACTGGTGATGTGTGCCTATAGGCCCAGGTACTCAGGAGGCTACGGTGGAAGGACAGCCTGAGCCCAAGCAGTTGAGACTGCAATAAGTGGTGATCCTGCCACCGCACTCCAGCTTATGTGACAAAGTAAGACCAAGGCTTATAAACAAAAAGAGGTTAATGAAAAGTCACGACCTACAGTTAAGTGGCCATAGTTCAGCTCCCACCTGAAGGTATCTAAACACCCCAGCTCTCCAGGCTTCACTACTCATTCCTTTAGAAAATTGCATTTTTAACCAGGAAGGATGCTTATTAGTACCAAGTGGTCCTATGACAATCCCAGACATTTTTACCAAAATAAATACTCATTAAAAAAAGTAAGGCACTGGGTTAAATACACAGGTCTCCTCAGTTTCTGTGTTTTTCAATTTCCAGAATGCTTGTGGTCACTTTCTTAGATGGGGAAAGTACATTTAAGCAAAAATGGATAAAACTGGAGAGAAGAGAAGAAAAATAGCCTCAAGGTTAAAAAGTTAGAAAAAAGCTAAAGGGAAACCAACACAGCTGCCTAGAACCATGGAGAAAAGCCTTTTGGGGCTCTATAATAAATGAACATAGGTGATTAAGTTTAATTCGGTAGTTGATGGTTCCTAGGGGCCAAGCCTGCCTCTCAGTACATAAAATATATAGCACTATGTTGGCTTAAACATCCACGGCCAGGCTATAGGAAACACACTTAATTCTACCTCTAACCATCTTTCACGTGAGAGGTAATTTATTAAAGACCTTGCCCTTTCCTTTGCTATACAGCTCAGGTTTCCTGTTTCTCGTCTATCATCCTGGTGTTATTTTCCTCCAGAAAGGGTGGTTTTATCAGGGAAATTTCCATGGGCAAGGAATGAAGCAGATTGTTTTTATCCTCCTTTCATTTCTGTGACCTTTTTGCTTATAAGTTGCATAAAAGTGAGAACAAGCATTATTTCATTTAGCCAACAATTTTGGAGTCCTTCTATGCACCAGGCCCTAAGGATATAGAGATATTGAACTGAGTAAGGCAACAGCTATACCCTGGGAAGATTTATATTCTAGAGAGAAGAGTAAAACAAAATGTGAAAAATAGAGAAAAGATAATCATAACTATAATGAAAAGAGACTTGTTGTCTTCCTATGCTGAATTCTGAGTAATCAACCACACAAGTGCTTAGAGATTTGTTTGGCAGATTTCATGTTGCATCTACTTGTCTGTTTGTTTTTACTCAGGTAAGTGGGGGGAAATGGTTGAGGATTTTATATTGCCTAGAACACAAATCCAAAGGACATTACTCAGTTACTGCTACTGGAGACAGGTGTGCTTATCATGTCACTGATTTTCATGTTATGAAGAAAGGGATAGTGTTTTACCACAATATGTGTATGGAATGGCACCCGGTTTCTTAGATTTTAAATAGTTTTTGTCAATGGCAGAGAACAATTAGCGAAATACTGCTTAATGATTCATTGATAACTGCCCCAAACCTGTCTATATACCTCAACATTGGATCATCTTTGTATTTTAAAGACCTAGGATCAGAATCTCCAAACTGAATTGTTGGTTTACAATTAAATTTTTACACATAATTCTGAAAAGTGCAATACATGATTGCAAACATCTAACTATAAAGTCTGAATGAATCAAAATGTCTAGATGTTTAGAATTGTATAGATTAAATTTCCCTTTCCTTTGTCCCTTGATCATTTGCTGTAGATATAGCTTGAATTTTTTAAATCTTATGCATTCTGGCAATATTATAGGCTCTTCTCAGAAGAGCAAATTATGGTTCTGAGTAAATAACAATGTCAGCCTTTGTCTACATATCTGAATTTGTATATTAAATATGAAATATTATTTTAAGGTATACTTTAACAGTGAAAATGTCTACAGATTTAGGATTTGTAAAAGCAATTATTTGAAACTTTCAAAATCTCTTCAACCCCAAGGATATTAATTTTAAGCATTGTTATCATGACTTATTTAATTTCTGACCCAAGAATTTCTACAGAGCAATAGACCACATTTTTTATATTTGTGTATACAGTTGTGTATATCAGTATAAGATTTTAGCTCAATACAATCTTATATTTCTGTTACTTAGCTTAGTGCTGTGCTTCATAAAATCTCTTCCTGTATTATACTTTTATAAAAGGATAAAAGGGAGAACATGAATATCCTTCAAAGATGATTCAATATTTCATCACAAAGCCTTTCCTGTCAACTCTTTCTTTTCTTGACACCACTATTAATTTCATCATCTATTTCTGGGTTTACAAAAATACTAATATGCTTTTGCTATAGAAATAAAACCAAGAGGCTCAACATTGAGTGATGAATGGTAGATATTACTGCTGTGTGGGGTGTCTAATGTAGAATAGAGTTAAGGCTTTGAAGAATGAGGTTGAGGGGAAGAGAGACTCTGATATGTCCCTGTCCCATACTAGGAAAGCAAAATGTCTACATGTTAGTGATTAGTTACTGATATCCGGACTTTGGCGTGAATACGTACTAAGCTGTCTGGAGGTGATCTGGGGCATACATGGGTATCCACCTGAGTTTGTGACATCTAGCTGACAAATTGAAATGCTGGGGCCCAGTCAGTTGGGTACTGCACACAGTAGGCTAGGTGTCCGGATTAAGATTGGTCTCTTTCTTTCATAAGAAATGCATAAAATAAAATATTTATTGGCCATATAATTTTCTTTGTTGCTCGTAACATTTTTGTTTTTTGCATTTATTCTATGGACAAATTGGGAAGTTCATTGTCATAATTATATGCATTTGAGAAAAGTGATTTATTTTAATCCCTCTCTTAGCTCCAATGCAAAATAGTTCAATGTGAGTGTCTGTAAGCTACCTTAGCAGGAATACCTTTATAGTCACACTCTTGGGTAGAGAAGCAAAGAGATTTTTCTTTTACTTTTTACCTCCACTTAAAATTTAATTAAGTCATCTTTAGAACCTTTGCTGTTAGGTCATAAAATTTTTTTTACCTCAACATTATTGACATATGACTAGTGTATATATGTATTTTTTTGGCATGTGTATGGAGTTGGCTCTCCTATACATGGTAGGATATTTCATAGTAACTTTGGTCTCTACAATGAACTGCCCATGACAACACCCCAGAGACAGTTGTCAAAATAAAAAATGTCAACAAAGATTGCCAAATGTTCCCTGGTGACAAAATCATTTTGAATTTAAGATGACTGTGCTAGGTTGGCAGAAATACCAGTTCCCTGTCATAACTGGATTCATCTATTCCTCTTATATCTCCTGTAGATTTATGGAAAGGTCACCAAGTCTTATTAAAGATATCCATAGTAATGGGTGGTTACCTCTAAGTCACTTGCATGATCCCTCTTAAAGTTTGGTGACTCTGCTTTTGGGCCGTGTGGGGTCCAGAACTAACCCTGCTGCAGCTGACAGTCCCCATGCCTAGGATCTTTCTCCTCAACTCTACCCCACAGCTACTACCCTCTGCCCTATCTCTTTCTAGGTCTCTGCCATAGAAAAGGAGCCTATTAGTTGAGGAAACTGCCAGCTCCTCATCTTCAAACATCCATCTCTTTCTCCTCACTCTCTAAAATCTGGCCTTCTATCCCTCCTTCCAAATGTTTTGCTTAACTAATTTTGACAGGAGCTCATTTAGAAATGAGGGGCAAGGCACCTTGAAAACGAGCACCTTCTTTTTGTACAGTGCTAATGGTCTTCGAGCAAAAGATTTTCAGGGACAAGTCCAATGCATCAGAATGAGAAGAAGGAAAAAATACAGAGAACACAATACATACAACTGGTAAAATTTGGAGCCAGAGCAGAAATCTGTGGCTCCAGAGGCCATATATTGTCCTAAAGAAATTGTTATTCTTGAATGTTCCATCTCTGTCCTTGGAGACAAGCAAGCCTCTTCCCTCTTGCCCAACAGTGGATTTTAAGAAAGATAAGCTCCCTATTGCATCCCTTTGAGTAATATGAAGATGGTGAATTCCTGAGTCCAGTCAAAAGTTGCCTTTCTTTTTTTCATGTGAAGCATAGAAAACCCTGATGTGAATGCGGTGAAAGTATAAGATGACTGGGTGTACACTTTTGAGCTAGGCTGCCAGGTTTCAATGTCCACTTAATGTCTTTCATGCAACTAAGTTAACTTCTCTGTGACTCAGCTTCCTCTACTAGATTAATAAGATTACCTACTTCAGAAAGTGATTTTAGAATAACTTTATGCATGGAAAGTTTAGAATGGTGCTTCCTCTGTAGTCAGAACTCCATAAATTAAGCCATTATTATATTATTTCCTTGATAACAGGGATTAAACCCCTTAAAATGAATTGAGTCACCAGAAAGAACTAGAGAAAAGAGAGAGCCAAGTAAGTCCACTCAGAATCATGGAATAATGTAACTTAATGGGGATTCAGAATCTATCCATGCCTCTCTCCAAATCTTCCCCTGGTTTTGTGAGTCGAAGCCTTGTTTATGTCTGTGTCTGATGACTTTTCACAGAAGCAAAATGTGCCTAATACACAACACCTAGTTTTGTTTTAGTACCAATTGACCTCCAATATTTCCAGTACTACTTTTCAATACCTATTTCCACCTGACCTCAGCCCAATTAAATGCTGATAGCAGCTGTTCCCTGGACCTCTGGGCCTGTAAGCTGAGAAGCCAGGGACAACAAATGCTTAGCATGTGATTAGAGACGCCTTGGCATAAAGAAACCTTTTAACTTCATTCCATTCAGATTTTTCAAAACTTATGTTACCAATGAATCCTTTTTGCATTTTTCATCAAGGTACTATCAACACTTTGTGGCACTGTGGTTCTAAGGAACAGAGAGTTTTCACATACTCTTTCATATTGATTAAAACATGTTCTGTTCTCTGGTAGCTCTTATGAATCTGAACTTCACACAGTCTATGGGTTATTCTTTTATAAGTCTTTTGCAAACCTGTGCTCGTTGTGATTTAATCTCACTGCATGTCTTAGTCCTTTACTGTTGGTTATAACAGAATACTTGAAACTGGGTCACTTGTACAGAAAATGAATTTATTTCTTACATTTATGAAAGTTGAGAAGTTCAAAGTTGAGGGGCCAAATTTTTTGAGTTTTCTTGTTTGGTGAGGACTCTACAAAGTCCTGAGATTACGCAAGGTGTCACCAGGCAAGGGGACTGAGTGTGCTCATGAACTAGCTCAGATCTTTTCTTATAAAGTCACCAGTCTCACTACTGTGATAATCTATTGATTCATACATTTATTAATCAACTTATGGAGACAGAGCCCTCAAGATCCATTCACCTCTTAAAGGCCCCACTTCTTAAAACTGCCACATGGGGGATTAAGTTTCAACTTGATTTTCAGAAGGTACAAACATTCAAATCACATTGAGTTGCCTCACTGTTTACATATATTATTATAGTATTCATTCTTTCTTACTGCTTTTCCAGAGAAGCTTCCCAACCCAGAACAGGTACCACTTTACATGCCACAAACTTACACTATCTCTCTGTAGCTAATTGTGTGACTCTCCCTGTCCTACCTGTGCCTATCCCGTGATGGAAGAGATTTGACAGCAATTCATGTTTCACTACTCAATCACTTTGGCTTTATTAATGGTGGACCAGGAAAGGTTCACATTAAAATACAACTGGACACTAAGTGCTTTTCTGAAGATAATGAGCCACTTGTGCTCAAGAGAAGAAAGAAAACACTGCTGGTTTCATGAAAGAATGTTCAGCAGTTTCAGCATTCCTTATTTATGGATCAGATAGAAATAGCTCAAATGTACTCATTCTTGAGATATTTTGGGATGCAGGTTTTTTTGTAGTTCTCTTGTAGCCTAAGTCCAGTTGGTTTGGATGGGTCAATCACTTGGTCATACAATGCAGACTGTAACATCAAAGCACCATACTTCCCGTCTTCATCTGTATGTTTTGGAATGTTACATATGATGGAAACTAAACCAATGAGTGTCAGCCCTGGGATTTTGCTAGAAACTATTTCAAAACAAATGTTCTCTTTTGTTGGAATACTCAACTGATAGACCAAAGTAACAGACTTAGTGGTTGAATCCATTCCCTGAAAGAGTTTGCATCAACATGGGCAGAGAGCATGGCTAACACAGTTAAAGAGATGGAGCTTTACAGACGTTGTCTGAAACTTCTGTACCAAGCCATATCTCACAAAAACTATGCTCTGAACTAATCCAAAAAGTTTCCCTCTTCCTTTAACTAGTTTAAATTAATTTTTTTTCACTTGCAAATAAAACAAGTACCTGGTTATAAACAGAAAAAATAGCAATATTTACATGTAAAGCACCTACTGAAAGATTTCTTTTAGAGTTCTTACCTTTTAAAACAAAGTTCGTGGATTATGTTATTCATCTGCATATACATGCCATTAGATAATCTTTAAGTTCTGGTAAGCAAAGACTGTTGCATATCTTTTATTCATAAAAACTCTTGTGCTAGCCGGGCTCGGTGGCTCAGCCTGTAATCCCGCGCCTTTGGGAGGCTGAGGTGAGTGGATTGGCTGAGCCTGTGGGTTCAAGACCTCATCTCTACAATAAATCAAAAACCCAGCTGGGCGTGGTGGCGCGGGCCTGTAATTCCAGCTACTTGGGAGGCTGAGGCGGAAGGATCGCCGGAGCCGAGCGGGTGGAGGCTGCAGTGGCTGGGAGAGGCCACTGCACTCCAGTCTGGGCGACAGAGTGAGACTCCAACTCAATAAATAAAAAAAAAGATTGTGCTGAATATAATGGCCAGAATATAAACTTTTTTGAATGAACAATATAATTACATGATTAAGTGATTAACATTTTAACATTTAAAATGTTGTGAATGAGTTTTAGAGAGGAAAATAATCATATAATAAACTGTTGCTTTTGTTTTATATGATATTCCTTATATGCATGAGCCATAGTACTATAAACATATAAGTATCTGCTATGCAAATTTATGATTAAAAAGAAGAAATAGATCAAATAAGAGATCTAGATAGAGTACGTCAAAAAACGCCAAAGAAGTGTTTTGGTTGGAAACGGAAAGTAACATGATGATTAAGGGAGGAAGTTGTAATTTAGAAGATGCATTGGTTAACACTACTCTAGCCATGTTTTGTTTTTGTTTTTGTTTTTTAAATCAGTCTGTAATCTCAGCACTTTGGGAGACCAGGGTGAGTGGATTGCTGAGCCCATGGGTTGGAGACCAGCATGGGAAACTTGGCAAGACCTTGTCTACAATAAATCAAAAATTAGCTGGCATAGTAGTAGTGTATGCCTGTAGTTCTGGCTACTTGGCAGGCTGAGGCAGAAGAATTACAGGAGCCTAGCAGATCAATGCTGGGGTGGCCGTGAGTGTGCCACTGCCCTCCAGCCTGGACGATAGAATGAGACTCCAATTAAAAAAAGAAAAAGAAATCTTAAATAAATAGGCTATAGATTTAAAAAAAATCTCATAGAAAGAACTATAAAAAGCTAGGCAAAGTAGGTGGTAGCAAAGAGGTGCGCGCGTGCACACATGCACACACACACACACACACACACACACACAATCACAAGTGAGCAAAAATCACATTTTATTTTGCCTGTTATTTTAAACTCCATCTTCTTTCCTGCTCATTTTGCAGTCTTATGAAAGAAAAAAAATACGTACAAATGATGTTCCAGTTTCTAACAGCAATTGCATAAAAAAATTCCTGGAAAATATTAAAAGGCACCTAATCGTGAGGAGAGAGTTCATCAAAGCATGAGTTCCATTGTCATTTTCATTCTCACCATCATCGTCGTTATCATCATCATTGTCATCATCATGATCAATCATTATCAGTCATCTCGCTCAATGAATATGTATTTGACTATGTGACAAATATCAGATATTCAAGGTTGCTGAATGGCAATAAAAATGCAGCAAGATAAATGGAACATAAAAGGGCTTTTGCCTTGAATTAATTTCAGCTAATATTACCCCAAAATAGTATTTAATAATGGCCATCATGGACTTAGGCTTTGTCAGATATTAAGAAGGCATACTTTACAGAGTTTTTCTTGTGGTTTTATTTTATAAGACTCATACTTGTGAACATAATTATTTTCCAACAGTTATATGCAAAGATTTTCTCACTCTCTAATATTCAAATGTGAGTATACTAAACAGCATTGTGTGTATATATTTCTTTTTAGGTTAATAGACTTCAAATTGGCAGATAGCAGTGCTGGAAAGATTTGATAGAACATACACTTTCAAACACTATGTGTGGGAGTATAGTGTCTACCTTTTCTGTTGCACAATCTGGAATTATCGGTTTTAAAATGGACACATGCATTAATCTAGCTATTTAAATTCTAGGAAAAGGTAAGAATGGAAGAGAATGTGTTGCTGCATTGTTTGTGACTGCAAAAATGAAAGAAAAGAAAGAAAAAATTATCTTCATGCTATTACATCTAATGAATATCATTATGAGTTCATAATACTTGATTCTTCAGATGTGTTAGACATTGTTGCCATCTATATTCTTGAAAGTGTTATTCAAATTTTGTGCAATTTCCTTTTCCCTCTTGGCAACTGCTTCAGGAAGATCTTTATCCAGTGACAAGACTCTGAAGCCAGACTACCCACTCTCTAGATACATGACCTTGGGCAAAACATTCTTGCCCTTCTGAGATTTAGTCTTTTCATTGCTAAAAGTGTACAATGGTGCCTAGTTGAGTAAATATAAACTATATTATTAATATCAAAGTGTCAGGATAGTCTAAGACTTGATCCTAGACTTTTTTTCTCTTTGTATACTTTATCGTCTTGTAACATTTCATAATATTTATGGATTCAGATTTGGCATATGTTCAAAATGTCTATCTCCACACCTGACCTTTCTGAAAAACCTTAAACTTACATCCAACCTTTAACTTAATGTTTTTACTTGCATGTTGATATACCTCAAAGGCATCATATTCAATCTGAATCCACTCTACCCTTGGTCCCAAACCAGAACCTCCCATAGTTGTTTCTCTTTTGGGTTGATCTATCACAGTGGATAGGGTCACCATTTCTGTGAGAGATTCTTGAACTCACACATGCAACAGTGAAAAAGTGCTAAGCACTTGGTTTAGGCATGAAATTCATGTATAAAATTAATGGCATCCTCAGAGAGGGTTAACTTGAAAAGAGTTTGAAAACGGAACCATTTACAAGGAGGTGACCATATAGTGAGATAGTGCAAGTCTCCAGACCTAGCACCCTTATCTCTAAGTCTAAAGGGGAAAAGAGAAGCATGCACCATATCCAGAAAAAGAGAAAAGGAGAGAGCCACCCCATAGGAGTTACAAGGTTTGTGTTGAGTGATATGGTCATTTTGCAATGACTCACAGGGAAAGTACTAATGAATCTTGCATAGGAATAACATTTAAATAAAAGGAATATAATGGCAATTAATAATAAATGGAAATTTTAATATTCTGGCCTCACTCTCCTCCCTACCACCAGTCAGTCCCATTCTACTGCTTCTCATGGTTTAAACCCAAATCAAAACCAGAGGGCAAGAGATTTTCTTTCTGATACTTATACAGATCAGTCTCCAGGGGCACAGAAAAGGAGGAGAGAAGGGTGGAAATTAATCTAGAAAAACTATAGGTGGTTTTCAGCGCAATCTTCATTCCTACTATCCTACTATTCTTATTGCTACTATCTAGTACATTTTCTGAAATATCTTCAATTGAATAAGTTCATGAAGTAGCAAGTTCCTCACAGACTTTTTAAAAAAAAATTCCATTGTTACGTCTTCTATTCTCAGTTCAAGATATTCTCTTTCTTGTCCTAGATTACTTCAAAAGCCTCTTAAAGGTCTTTCTGCTTTTTCTGCATATACTCAGAAATTTTTCTTTCTCTTTTCTGTCTCTCTGTCTCTTTGTCTCTTTCTGTCTCTCTGTATCTCTGCCTCACTGTCTCTCTCTCTTTCCTCTTCCTCAGAGAGTGAAATCTTCAAAGCGCAAATCAAATTCTGACACTTCTTTGTCTAGTAACTTCTCAGTTGTTTTAATTTTCTTCTGCTGGATAATTATCAAAACTTTTATGATTTAAAACAACCTTCATTTATTATCTTACAGCTTTGTAGGACAGCAGTCCATGTAGGCTCAACTTGTTTCTCTGTTCAGTGTCTCATGAGGTCAAGATCAAGGTGTCTTTTGGCTAGGATTTTAGCTGGAGACACTGGGAAAGAATTCTTTCCTATGCTCTTTCCCATTTTTTCTCAGAATTCCATTTCTTCAGGTTGTAGGACTGGAAGTCCTGGTTTCTTTGTTGCCTGTCAGTCAGGGGTTGATCTCAGCTTCCAGAAGCTACCTAGACTCCTTGTAATGAGGCCATTTCCATCTTCAGAAGAAGGAATGATGCATTAAGTTCATCTCATGCTTCAAATCTTACTGACTTTTTTTGCTACCAGCACAAGAAAACTCTAAAAGGGCTAATGTGATTAGAGTGAGTTCATCATTTTGCTGAATAAAATAACATAATCCTAGGGGAATAATTTCACATTCTGTTTACAGATTCCACTCACACTAAGTGGGAAGGAATGAGCAAGAGAGGATCATTGAGTGCCAAAGTTATAATTCTGTATGAAAATTGTTCTCATGGTAAAGACTCCTAAACTCCTTAGTAGGGCCTTTATGATCTGGCAATGTCTATCCCTCATGCATTTTCCACACATGCTAGCTTTCTTAGGGTCTCTGCTGGCACTCAGTCTCTTAGATATTAATACCATGGGACAGTATTTTCTAATATTTTTCTATTATTCAAACTTACTTACCTCCAATCCCTACAGATTACAGTTAAGAATTTTGAAAGATGTGTATGTATGTTTGCACAGAGAAATGGTTTATAATAATATACTCTAAAATATTAGACATTATCTGTGTGTGGCTTTGTTAGCAAGTTTTATTTGGCGCTATAAGCTTTCTACATGTCTAATCTGTGTTATGAGTTTAAAGTACCCTTATGAGCCAGGCTCGGTGGTTCAGCCTGTAAACCCGCGCCTTGGGAGGCTGAGGTGAGTGGATTGCCTGAGCCCGCGGGTTCGAGACCCGCCTGGGCAACTTGGCGAAACCTCATCTCTACAATAAATAAAAAAATTAGCCAGGCATGGTAGCGCACACCTGTAGTTACAGCTACTTGGAAGGCTGAAGCGGAAGGATCGCCAGAGCCCAGCAGGTCAAGGCTGCGGTGGCCGGGAGCGGCCACTGCACTCCAGTCTGGGCGATGGAGTGAGACTCCAACTCAAAAAATAAATAAATAAAATAAAATAAATAAATTACCCTTATGATAATTTTATTTTATCAGTTAAATAATGATTTTATTTCAAAGTTTATATTAACATTTCAACATACACCAAATGATTCAAAGGTACCATCTACATACAAAGAATCAATAATAGATATGTGACTTAAGTTTAATACTACTATTATAGTAATATATTTCTCAGCTATTACCAAGTTCAATGATCTGCACATGGAAAAAAATAATAAGTCAATGTTGACAAGCCATCCAAATTCTAGTCACTTTAAGTAAATAATATAATTTTTTTCTACAACTGCAAGAGCATTTCTTTTAAATTTCTGATTTAAATTTTAAAAATTTTATTTAAAATTCTGTTGTCACTATTTATTGTTTTAATTACATATTGGCAATAATCAATTAGGCTCACACGATTTTATCACTTTTTTCAAAAATAACATGTTGATAACTTTAGAATTTTGATGGGGTCTATGTTATGGTTTTATATAATTATGTGAAACTTATTATAGATGATTATTAATTGCAATTATGAATATTAATTGAGATAGAAATTATAAAAACTAAATAAAATCTGCAGTAATATCACTTTAGATTCAACAAAGCCTTTTGGCTATTAAAAAAGTCTCCCTTATGATACTGAAGAGTTTATAAATAGGAAAATTTTCCTTTGGGGAATTATTATAAGGACACAACATTTTTCCTAGAAGATGAGAAAGAGGAATGAGGGTTAGGAAGAAAAAGCAACGATTTTCATTTATTATTCATTTGTCAGCCATATTGCATACCCATAATAGAAAATTGCAGCACAAGCAAAATATATCTCAATTGTTCCATCTAATGAGAAAGAGCAAATGGTGAAAAAAGTGAAGTCAAATACTCAGTAAAATCTGATGGATTCCTGACATATCTGACATGTGCTTATTTATAGAATCCAAATGAAGTTTGAATAATGTTTGATTTGAAAGGACAATGAATTGTTACTACTTTATATTATGAACCTGAAAATAACATTTCTGTCTCTCTTTCTTTCTTTTTCTTTCCTTCCTTTTTTTTTTTTTTTTTTTGAGTTGAGGTCTCACTCTGTCACCCAGGCTGGAGTACAGTGGCACAATCACAGCTCACCGCAGCCTCGACCTCCTGGACGCAGGTGATACTTCTACCTCAGCCTCCCAAGTACCTGGGACTACAGACATGCACCACCCAGCTAATTTTTGTATTTTTTGTAGAGATGAGGTCTTGCTATGCTGCCTTGGCTGGGCTTGAATGCCTAGGCTCAAGTAATCCTCCTGCCTCAGCCTCCCAAAGAGCTGGGATTATAGGCATAAACCACCGCCCCTGGGCTGTGTCTACTTTTTGATTCTGTCTGAATAACACTGCTATGCACATTGTGTGTGTGTATTACCTCTTCACTGCAAACAGTGTAAGTATAACCAAAAAGTACAAAAAAAAAAAAAGTCAGGGCCACCTGAAATCCATCCTCCCAAGATGAATAGCTGTCACTATTTGGCAAACATGCTGCCAGGTATCCTCCCATTTCCAGCCTCAAAAAAGTGATCCTAGTTGAGCATGGTGGCTCACACCTGTAATCCCAGCACTTTGGGAGGCCGAGGTGGGAGTATTGCCTGAGACCAGGAGTTCACTCACACCCCAAATGCACACCAGCACAGGGCCCTTCAGGGTCCAGAGACCAGCTGATGGGAACACCAAGCAATGGGAGGGCAGGAGCCCCACAGGCCTCCTCAGGGCTCAAATCCCACCAGGGTCCTCAGTCTCACCCTGCGTGTCTGTGTGCCAGGATCCACGTCTGCCCTGATCCAGGCAGGCCCACATTGGCCCCCTGATGCCTGTGCCTTCTGGTCAACGCCTTCCTGAAACTGCCAGTATAAAATTGACATCAGGCCACAGGGTAAAATCTGTAGAGGATATCCTCTACAACCATGAAAAGCTGCAACCATGGTTAGAGCTTAACAAATCTGTTGTTTCGAACAGATTTGCTTTCAACTCAATAAAGACTGATCGATTATCTTCATGTCCTGACCCCTGGGGAGGGGGTGGTAGCCCTGCAAGGCTCATAAACATATTCTTCCTTAAACAATGGGTCCCAGACTGCAAAGAAGCAAAAGTGGAGGTTGAAGAACAGAAGTGGCTCCAAACTCCAGGGACCCCACCTCTCCCATCCCTTTGCCTTGAACTACCTCTATCGTGACTCACTGGGCTAGCAGCCGATGGGCACAGGACTTGCTGTATGGATAGCCTCTATTGTAAAACCTATGAATGGTGTTTGAGATATTTTCCAGACTCTGTACCCCGACAGACTCCAGACCCTCACCACCCCTCACCCAGAGCACACACCAGGTAGCTGGCTCCACCAGTCCTGTGACATCCCCTTCCAGAAATCGGCTCTGTGACAGGAAGGCAATTTCGGCACCCCTGTGACATCATCTACCAATAAGCAGTTCCTAGTCCCTTGCCCACCAAATTCCCTTTAAAAACCCTAGCCTCACTTTTCTAGTTTACAGTATTCTGATATATTGAAAAAGGGGAAAAAAACAAAAAAAACCCTAGCCTCTGAATCTCCAAGAGGTGAATTTGAGTCATATCTCCTGCCCTCCTTGCTCAGTTGCTTTGTGATGTTAAACCTTTGTCTAACAGTAATGGGAGCATCAGAGTTGGTTTTTCTGGGCAGCTGTCATAAAAACACAGCCAGGCTGCAACACCCCACCTTGTCTGCCTTTGATCCAGGGGAGCCCTTATCCCTTTGCAGAGCTGTCGTGCCCCATAGTGTTCATCCAAGTGGAGTGACTCTCCTCTGCCCTCCTTGACTGTACAAACAGGACACCTGGGAACCTTGTTTCTCTCCTGTTCACCTCTGAGCCTCAGGGCCACGCGTAGGGCTCCCAACAGTTCATGAAATGAAATGAAATGCAGAGCGCTAGAGGGGCCCAGGGGATGACAAGTCAGCCCATTCCCCAGCTCCCATCTGGTCCCTCAGGTAGTGGAGCAATCCACTCAGGTGCGCGTTTCTCTTGGGGATGCAGCACTGAGCCGGTCCTGCACTCCAGTTCACAGGCAAACTCCACAGAGGAATCACACCATGTGCTGCCTAGGATGATCCAAACCACCCCTACACAAACACACACATGCCATATGTTGGGCTGAAATCCAAACTCCAAGACCTTGGGCAGAGGGCTAGGCTGCCATGGAGGAAGAGAGGCAGAGGGCAGGGAAGACAGCCACAGGCAAAGACAAGTGTGGAATGGGGCCCTGTCTGGGAAGAGGAGGCGCTGGGGTTTTAACAGTTCAATGAAGGAGAATATCCTCAAATTGTGTTAAGGGAGGCCCAGGAAGGACAGAGGAGGCAGGAAAAAAGCAATGGGCTCAATTCCTGTCTCTCTTCTGAAGGAGCCTGAGGTTATTGTTTGTGATTTCAATTTTGATAATAACATAAATGTGGGTTTAATAATTTTCATGAAAAACCCTCAGGAACCACTAACAGAATTAAAAACAGGATGTCTACTTTCCAAATCATTGCAGAAGATAAAAGCAAGCACAACAGTCTACAGGAAAAAAAATTTAAGTAAAAAGGAAGAAAAAAATTAAAGAAAAGAACCTTAACAGAAAGTCAAAATTGAGATGAAGATGTTGGCTCAAGCATAAGCAATAATGTGAGTAATTTCAGTCTCCTTATTAAAAGGCAACATTTCTCAAATTACATATATGTTAACATGATATAGTATAAATACATCTAAAGTTTAAAAAAACACAAAAAGAGAAAGAAATCAAACCTTCAAAGACATCAAGTCCATAAAAATAAAATAGGGCCAGGAGTGGTGACTCATGCTTGTAATCCCAGCACTTTGGGAGGCCGAGGCGAGAGGATCGCCTGAGCCCAGGGATTTGAGACCAACCTGGGCAATTTATCGTCTCTATGATAAACTAAAAAAAAAATCAGCCAGGTGTGGTGGCACATGCCTATAGTTCCAGCTACTTAGAAGACTCAGGTGGAAGGATCACTTGAGCCCAGCAGGTCGAGGTTGCAGTGGCCATGGGCATGCCACTGCACTCCAACCTGGGCAAGAGAGTGAAACTCCTACACACACACACACACACACACATATACAAAATAGGGCTGATAATGTACACATCAGTTAAAGTAGAATTTACTAAGAAGTGCACAGCACGAAATGAAGGAATGCTCTGAGTGCTAACTATATGTCAGAGCAGGCATGACTTCTGTTTGCTGAAATCTAGGTCTCTTCCATTCTGGGCATAAGGAGAACTGTACCTCCTCCCCACTCAAAGTAGGGCATAGCCATGTGACTTGTTTTGGCCAATTAAATGTGAACATAAGTCTCCTGTGTCCCATCTGGGCAGAAGCCCCAGATTGTTTGACCTCCCAGCCTGCTCTCTTCCCCTGCCTCACAGACTGAGGAAGCACACGTGATCTGGAGAGGCATTATAGGGCCACTGTAGGGTAAGGAGGTGCCCTGGAGGCTTGCTCAACCCATAGAAGACTGCATGAGCAAAAAATAAATCTTTGGTATTTTAAGCCACTGAGATTTGGGGGCTCACATGTCCTAACTAATTACACACACACACACACGCACACGCACACACACACACACATTAGAGACAGGGTCTTGCTCTGTCAACCAGGTGAAGTCCAGTGGTGCCATTATAGCCCAGTTCAGCCTTGAACTCCTGGGCTCAAGCCATCCTCCCAGCTCAGCCTCCCAAGTAGCTGGGGCTCTAGGTGCACACCACCATGCCCGGCTAAATTATTTATTTATTTATTTATTTAGGTAGAGACAGGGTCTCACTATGCTGCCCAGGATGGTCTTAAACTTCAGCCTCAAGTGATCTTTCCACTTTAGCCTCCTTAAGTGCTGAGATTACAGGCATGAGCCACTGTGCTTGGCCTCATACATATGTTAATACTGAACCTTTAAGTACTGAATAAATAACAACTATAACTATTGACGTAAGGATACATAGAAAAAATAAAGTCACAGGGCATTTTTCCAACATCATTATCAGTCTTCAGTGAATCAAAAACAGAGTCAGAAAATTTGACCATGGTAATATAAAAGGTAAAATAGACTAAATATTTTCAGAATTTTGAACTGTGTAAATAGGTATTCATCTTTGTGCTAATTACAAAATTGGTTAAAACATGGGAATCAATTTTATTTTTTTGAGTCAGGTTTCATTCTGTCACCCAAGCTGGACTTCAATGGCACGATCAGGGCTCGCTGCAGCCTCAACCCCCTGGACTCAGGCAATCCTTCCACCTCAGCTTCCCGAATAGCTGGGACTAAAGGTTTACACCACAACACCTGGCTAATTTTTTAATTTTTTTGTAGAGATGAAGTCTCACTATGTTGCTCAGGCTGGTCTTGAACTCCTGGGCTCAAGCAATCATTTCGCCTTGGCCTCCCAAAGTGCTGGGATTACAGGTGTGAACTGCCATACCTGGCCAAGAATCGGTAATTTAATAAAGCAGAAAGTGTACAAGCACCGAACCCAACCTCAATAATACTAAAGTTAATAACAATAGAGTTAATAACATAAAGTTTTCTAACAGGTAGGAATCAAAAATTAAATCCTACCTGTTAGAAAAAATGTTTAAGTCAACAAGACTATACAGAGATAAGAACAGTGAGACTGCTACATGTCAAAACTTTGGGATGTAGGCAGCCATATTCAGAAATGTGTCCAATTGTGCATTTAGAAAAAGCACAGTAAATTAAGGAAACGAGTGTAAATAACATTATCAAGTAATAAATATACATGCAAAAATAAGCAGATTAGAAAATAGCAAATTAATAAAATTAATGTCCTAGTATTTTCAAACATTTTTAAAAAGTTAATGAAATAGTTGAACTTCTCCTCACAAATCTGAATTTAATTTCTTAAACAGTTTCTGGCTCCAGAGCTGTTTTTGGAGGGGGCTAGGTACAGGAAGGCATCCATGAGCCCCCAAACTCACAGCACTCCAAAGTGAGACCAAGAGACAATGTAAAGCCAGAATCAGGAAGAACTGACACTAATTAGGTGCCAGAGGAAGAAACAGCTGCCCCAATCTTGGCTTTGGCCCATTGACTGAGTACCTCAATGAGGACTGAGCAGATGGCATCTATTTCTCCGTTTCTGGGACCCCCACTCAGAGCCCCAGAATCTGTGCCAACCAGCACTGGCCAGCCGCTCCCTGAGACTTATTTTCCTGCAATCTGATATTCTGCCATTTCCCCAACATCTCCCACTAAGGCTGCAAATCACAAAAATTGCCAGATGAGGCCAGGTGCGGTGGCTCATGCCTGTAATCCCAGTATCTTGGGAGGAGGAGGTAAGAGGATTGCCTGAGCATTCAAGACCAGCCTGGGTAACTTGGCAAGACTTTGTCTCTACAATAAAAAAAAAAAAAATTAGCCAGGTATGGTGGTACACACCTGTAGTCACAGCTACTCTAGAGGCTGAGGTAGGAGGATCACTTGAGCCCAGTAGTCCGTGCCATTGCACTCCAGCCTGAGCAACAGAGTGAGACTCTGACTCAAAATAAATAAATTAAAATTACCTGATGAGATGTGCCATTCACACATGCCTTTGAGATACGCAGAGAGCAGTTCTCTGAAATATATCTGCAGAAGGATCTAGATGAAGATTTCAGCAAACTGTGGTGCATTCTATGTAGAGTGCAGGAGGATGAGGTATCCGGGAATCAGCAGCCAAAGTGAAAAGTCAAAAGAGTAAGATAAAGAGGGAACCAGATGAGACAAAAGGGTTCAGAAAGGATCAGATATGGAAAACTCACAAAGAAATTAAAAATGCAGCCTGGGCGCAGGGGCTCATGCCTATAATCCCAGCACTTTGAGAGGCCAAGGCAGGAGGATTGTTTGAGCCAGGAGTTTGAGATCAGTCTGGGTAATATAGAGAGACCTCATCTCTACACAAAATCAAAAAGTTAGCCAGTGTGGTGTGCACCTGTAGTCCCAACTACTCAGGAAGCTGAGCAGGAGGATCTCCTCAGTCCAGGAGGTCAAGGCTATGATGAGCTGTGATCATGCCACTGCACTCCAGCTTGGACAATAGAGTGAGAACCTGGCTCAAAAAAAAAAAATTGCAGGGGTGAGCTCAATGGCCACATTGAGGCAGTTAAGGACAGAATTAGCGCAGTGGAAGATCAAATCAGATTGTAAAAACAAAAATTCTAGAATAGTACAGAGTAAACCATGGGGGCAGAGTTGGGGGTGAGGCAGGCTGCCCTACGGCTTGTCTGCCCTGCGCGGAGGAGGGAAACAGACTGATACTTGCCTTATCTCTGAGCCAGGGGGTGCTAGACCCCGTGTGTCAACCCAAGGCCTTCTTGTATTGGTGGTTTCTCACCTCCTGCCACGGCCTTGCCTGGCTGGCTGACTCCTCAAGGCCGTATCAGCCTTGTTCCTTTGCTACCTGGCTTCGGGTGGGTTTTGCCAAATAGACATACCAACAGGAGGCTGGATGGGAGAGGACAAACCAGTTGGGGTATTTCTCTCATTCTGTCCTGGTTGGGTGATGCATCCCTTCAGAAGCGTATGCCCCTCCACCCCTGCCAGGTTAAGGGTCTTCCTAAAGTCTGACTATGTCTGGATATTGAGGCCTCTCTGATCATCCCCCCAGGCACTCATGTGCAGCTCCACTGGGACTGGGGCTCTCAGGGGAGGACAACCCTGCTGGTGCTGCAGTGAGGGGTGAAGGCAGGCTTCAGGAAGCACTTGCCATAGGCCTAGTGGTACTGCTCTGCTTCCCCAGTGCCCTGACCACCAGCATGGCAGGAGTCCCTCCTCTGTGCTGAGTGCTGCCTCCTGGCATCATGCCCCAGATGGGCTTGACAGACTGGGCCTTTCCTCCAGACTTGCTTGGAAGCCCAAGATTGGATTCCTGGGCCTAGTCTTGATGGATCAGGGCTTCCACATGTCAATTGCTATGGCACCAGAGACCAGGAAGGCTCAGTAACTCCTCCTCGAATATCCTAAAGGCTGGGTGCTGCTTGAGAGTGGATGCGGCCTCCCAGCCTGGAAACTCTCTTTGCCTCTGCTGCACTCCGATCTGCTCAACCCAGTTGGTCTTTCACAGGGAAACTTCTACACTTGACCTTAGCTAAAAGGCCCAGAACCGATCACAGGAAACCTTCTAACATGGCAGATGTACCCACCCTGTCTGAAAGGACTGGACTCCAGTGGACCCCTTCCCTGGCGCTGTCTCTCCAAGCTGGTCCTGGTGGTTGTTGTCATCCCATGTGGGAGAGAAGCTGCAGATACTCCAGGCAGCTTGAAGGTAAGAGGCTTGTGGTGAGGAGGGAGGCAGGAGAGAGACCTGGGGAATGAAACTCTTGGGTAAAACCCCTGGGTCATCACTGGAGGTTTCTAAACATTTCCTGTTACTTAGTGAATATCTGTGAATCCTTCTTGGCTTTCCAGCAGAAATTCCTGGCTGGGATGGTTCTAGTTGCTATGAAGGAAGCAGTTATGGGACTTCAAGTTTGGATGTAAAAGGACTGGCTGTATAGCAGCATCCTAAGCCAACAGGCTGAGGGGCTGGCCTTGACCTGGGGAGGGCTGAAGTTGGCAACAGGGGGCCATGCAGGACAAGAGCTACTTAGGGGGATAGCATGTGTAGCTTAGGCCAAGAGGCCTTGTCAGGCCCGGGATGCTGGCGGCACAGGTCCACAGAGAAAAGTCTTAGCTTCTAGTGGTGGCTTCTTGGATTCCAGAATTGGCTATCCTTTCTGTCTTTGGACTTTGGGAAGATGCACCTGCCTCACCACCAGCAAAGCCCGCAGTGTAACTGTCTGCCTGCCTTCTCCCTGGTCTGCTGCACCCCTCCCCATCCCAAGGCAAGGGGTCTATAGAGAGCACAGGGAGCTGGGCCTTGATGAGGCCCAGATGCTGGAGCCCTTACCTTCCCTGACAGGGTGCCACAGATCTCTGAGCCACAGAGGTAGGAACGAGGCTGAGGAAGGTAGCCATGCCCAGGCTACTGAGCTAGCTCCAAGGAAGGACAACCGACATGTCCCCTGGGCACTGGAGGAAGTTGAGAATGTGGGAGCGGCCTTACCTTCTCCAGTAGGAGCATATCTTTTTTTTTTTTTAAATTATTTTTTTTATTATAAAGATGTGGGGTACAATTCAGGGTTAGGTATACAAGCGTTGATTATGCAGGTACCCTTGTTGATGAGGTATGCCCCTCCCTCCCCTAGCAGTTTCCCTCAACTGCCAATCCCACCCCCCTCCCGACAGTTTCCCACT